>CAUYSK010097030.1:0-23671 GCA_963575035.1 Avahi laniger | reverse complement strand
TCTCCAGTTCCACCCAGGCACAAGCTCTTTTGTCCTCCCACCCCTGAGTGGGTTACACAGAACATGCATTGTCCTCAGGACTTGAACCACCACCACCTTATATGCAAAGCATCTCTGTGCCAGGAAGCCCAGAGTTGGCTCAAAGTGGGAGCTGTGTTGTTCACATAGGTACGTCCTAGCTATGTGACCAGCATTAACCTTGAAATTCCACCCCAGGCTTCCCCAAACCAGAGGCAAATTATAAATCCAATTATTATTACTAAACCATACTACCAGCCTGATACATCCTATTCCAAAGCAATGTATGGACTTATAGTTATAGAAAATCGGTTATCTACAGTTAATAGATTCTATAGCACTGGGTCAGTAGCTATAGAAATTAGCATGTGGTAAATCCAAACTAGCTGAAATTATCCACACTATGTACCATTTTTTTTTCTACAGTTTAAATTCTATCTGTACAGAGGTGTAACAACACAAAACAAATAAACAAAATCTCTAGAAAGACAATGATCTAATGATGAGGAAGAGATAACACAGACAGGTGAAAGTAAAGATGCCAAGTAAATGTCAAAATCTTTCACAATTTTTTCATATAAAATGTACTAAAAAATAAAGTAATTTCTATATAACATCAGTCTAACCAGATATAAGGTCAACACTCCAGGCAATATTCTCCTTTTGTGTTTATCTAGCACCAAATTTTCTGATACATGAACACATTTATTATTGACTTTTCCTTTTTGTTCTCCCCTCACCTCCTAAAGATTTTAGCTTAAAAGTTAGGAAGCATAGAAGGGACTGTTGCATATTTCTGGAGTCAATTTAAAACTCTTTATTTGCAAAAATAGTTAAAATTTTATATTCATCAATATCTTGTCTCACAGAATAACTGTGCAAAATATTCCTTTAAAGGTGTTTACAACAAAGAATAATTTTCTCTGCTCTTCTTCATTTGCCTCATCCCATTCATTTAATTCAAAAAAAAAGGCTGTGAGAGCAGATTAAACTATGTAACTGCAGATGCCCTACTGAAACTAAATGAAATGTATTTCCCTTAACTTGAAACTTTGAGCTTTGTCTACTGCATATATTCTCAGTGGAGAGATATAGCCCCTACGATGGCTAACATTGGTTCCTCTGGGGATAAATTTTTTCTCTTTGTATGTATAAAGTACAGATATACATACATTACATAAATAGATATACCCTTCACCTGTGGTATTACAATTTCATGACATTGGCAATTAAGAAAAAATGTCTTAAATGCTGTTTAAGGAAGAGATTTTTTTTAAAAAATGTTGAAAAACAAAATTCTACTATAGTCTATGGGATAATGAAATGCAATATAGTCAATTGATGATTTTTGTCTACTTTTTTTTATATTGAATTAACCAATTGTTTTGACATTGAGCCCACTGAACTCAGACTTTTTGACGGAGTTACAATGAAGCTATTTTATGTTCTCTAATTTGATTCAAAAAAGTAAATCAGTAAAACTTGGGTTATATGGTTTGAAGCATTATTATTGGTGATGTACCCAATTCAGAACCTTGATTTTTAATTAGCTCTATTCAGCAAAACAAGCACATTT
Organism: Avahi laniger; assembly: GCA_963575035.1. Lineage (NCBI taxonomy): Eukaryota > Metazoa > Chordata > Mammalia > Primates > Indriidae > Avahi > Avahi laniger. The sequence goes on along the minus strand of CAUYSK010097030.1, from coordinate 22,077 downwards.
TATTGACTTCCTCGGTGATTTCATTTCTTAGTGTGATCCAGGTATTTGATAGGCAAAGTTGTGATGGTTACTGTACCAAAGGAAAACATGATTTGGCAATGCATAAACTAATGTAAAGTGTTTCTGTTACCATGTGGAACATGCGTAATTAATAATGATGGAAGGAAGAGTAATTATATCGCTTGCAGTTTTTTGAGAAATATTCTTCATAGCTGACAATGTGGTAGAATTTATAAGACACGGAACATTGGAAATCACCTGCATTAGGAATGTATTAAACATTTCTCTTTGTCTTGTTCTAGAAATGCAGCAGATACAAAGTCACAATAATTTCATGTGGGTTTTTAAAAATAAATTTATATTTATATAATTAAGATTACAGGCTGATTTAATCTACTTCACTACTATACTTTTATTCTATATTGTATTATATTGTGAATTTGAAATCCCAATGCAGTTTCATCCTGAAAGTCGAATATTAATAAGGAGTCAGAGTCAAAGAGAAGGAAATGAGATCACACCAAGGCCATTTATATGATTTTACCTGAAAAATGAAATATTATACTGAGATTGGGCTAGAGCCACAAGGAAAAGGAGGCCCAAATATATACATGGCATTATCTTGAAGAGGCCTTACACATTTTTGCATTTTAATCAAATGAAAATGCAAATGAGAACCCCTTCCCTATAAGACTTGTGATGCTGAGGATGGAAAAAGGAAATGTACACGGAGAGTGACAGTGGAATGTATCTGCTATGGATAAGAGCTCTGCTGCTGAATGCGACACCTGGGTTTAAATATGGATCTTCCATGCAGGACCTATGTTTTCTTGCACAGAGGGTTCTTTATCCATTAAATGACAATCATAATAACTGTGTCATAAAGCTGCTTTGAAGGTAAATACATATAATGTGCCAAATACGCTACATAGCACAGAGTAAGATCTCAGAGTAAATTAATAATAGGGATAAAGAAATGATGATGGGAATGATATTAATAATAACTGGAATCATGGCATTGTAAGGAGTACTGATCAGAAGCACACATGAAAGTTAGATCCTAACTCTAATCCAAATCAATTACAACTTAAGTGCAGAAAATGACACAGGTGTAGTCTAAGTGGCAGTATTCTGATGCCGAATTGCACTGATAAAAATATGTATAAAACTAATGTGCTTACTGATAAAGCGAGAAGGACAGAGGCATGACATAATGAATGGTTGGATTAGTGGTTGGATAAACTAACTGCATCTAAAATTACGTGGGAATTTCCTAAAATTTAGTCCCAGGTTAAGGCAATAACGTCATTAGTTATATAAAATTAATAACTTTATTATAAATAATGATAATGGTGGCATGTAAAGCTTAATTAGCATAACAAGATGAAAATTACATAAAAGTTCACATTTTTTGTAGCTACTATAGTTTGTCTTCTGTTCCACTGGTCTTATCAAAGCCACTCAAAAATAAGACTTGACATGCCAATTTCCAGTGACTATCCCACCTCCATTGAAATAACCAAAAACATCATGCCTTTAGAGAAAAATGAGTGGCAGAAAACATCTTTTTAATTTTATGATGAAAAATTAAAAATAGGTTACTGTGAGAGCGAATATTAAATTTCTCCAGTCTTGCTTTAAAATAGATGTCGGTGGTAGTGGGAGGAATTTACTATTTTCACAAGGGGTCATTGCTTGGCTGGTGTTTGTCATTTAGCCCTTGGAGTGTACTACACATGTGTAGTACAGCCTGAGAGTAGTCCCCTTGGCCTAGTACTCTGGAAAACATATATGCTTGTTTATTTGTTCATGTAAAATCTTTTTTTTTTTTTCTTGAGACAGACTCTTGCTCCGTCACCCTGCCTAGAATGCAGTGGCATCATCATAGCTCACTGCAACCTCCAACTCTTGGGCTCAAGTGATCCTCTTGCCCAGTTTCCCAACTAGCTGGGACTACAGGCGCTCAAGACCACACCTGGCTAATATTTCCATTTTTGGTAGAGTGAGGTCTTACTCTTGCTAGGGCTGGTCTTGAACTCCTGACCTCAAGCAATCCTCCCCCTTGATCTTCCCAGAGTGCTAAGATTACAGGTGTGAGCCAATGCACCTGATCTCATGTAAAGTCTCATATAACTGGAGGGATTACTTGCCTAAAAAAATATAGAAAATAATCATGTGTTAATATCTCAAATGGTAATGACTATATCTTAATTCTATGTGTTAACTAGACTTGTTAGTTCTCTTATTTTGTATTCCAGATTTATGTACTTAATTTGACCTCTTATGCTTACTTTACAAAAAGAGACTTGAAAAAAATATATTCGTATGCACATATACGCACACAGACTTAGAACTTCTTACTCATTTTGGTTAAAGAAATATTACTCCAAGAAGCCATCACACAAAGAAAGAATTGTGTGCCATATAATGAAAGGGGCATGTGATTTAATTAGGTCTCACAGTTTATTTATTCAGATAGTCAGACAATCAGTATGCATGGAGAAGTCACTTGTTCTACATGCTAGGAATAGAGAAGGCATTGGCTTCATGGAATTTTCAATCTAATAGATAAGACTATAAACCTGTGAATAAATAATTTGTATAATTTCAGATAGTGACCATTATTATAAAGAAAATGAAGCAGGGTAATAGTGTAAAAATAGATTGGGTGAGAATGCTTTATTGAGGGATAGTATAAAAACAAGCATCGGCCTAGAGGCAGAGAGATAAACACATAAATCAAGGCTCAGCCATTTCCTAAGTATGTTACTTAGATTCAATGAACTTTTGTTTCCTTATCTATAAAAGAAGGATCACACCAACCTTGTAAAATTATCTTGACATTCTAAATATTATGTGAGTAATGCCTAGTGTACAGGTCTTCAATGATTATCAATTATTAAGAATCATACAATGAAAGTCACACAGATTCTCATATAATTGTGTCTTTTCTATAATGTTCCTTTTCTAAGAATTGCTTTTTTAAAGGCATCATAAACAAAATACTTAATCAGGTGTGTGCTTTTAACCTTTAATTCTCAGTGGAAATGAAGTAATTATTCTGCAGTCATGGGTATTTGTTTCTCTAAAATAATGTAGAGAGGGCGGTCACATGCTCATTGAGTATTTTTAGAAATTATTTTATCTCAGTTTACTTGGTTCAAATGCATCATTACTGGCTGGCATTTCAGGGGCCACCTGGCTTATCATCTGCACAACAACATGCTGTGTGACTTTAAAAGAATCATTTCCATACTTTAATTTTCTGTAAATGAACACTTTTGCATAGCAGCTTTCCATATGATGAGCTTAAATCTAGATTACAAGGACTCTTAAAATGTATGCTTACTTAGATGTTGCTTTGTTGATCTATTTATTATTTAATTCTTTCATTTTTGTGTGTAAAGCATCAACTGAATTGTCAAGCCCTTGAGATCAAGAACCCATCTACATCTTTATAATATTACAGAAATTAGTACACAAAATAAGTATTATGTACATGGCGAGTGGTCCACTTGGTATGGCTAAATATAATTATATTACATAAAGTACTTCAAGAGGCATATTGTCCTTTTACCAGGGATATATCACAGATGTCTTGATATTTCATCTCATAAATAAAAATAAATCAAAGCTTCAGGGTGCAAAAATAGCTTGTCCCAAAAGTAAATAGAGACATATAATAAATAATCGACCCAGCTTTTTTATTAACCCAAAAGAACTATTTTGATCTAAAATAAAATATTTTACTATTTCTAAAATAGTTTAAAATCTATTTAAGTTTAGCCTTACTAAAGATGTATTTTGAAATAATTCTTATGTCATTATGAAGCTAAATATTGGGATTTTTTAGAGACTTTTATTCAAATGGTTAGCATAAATATTGATAACATGTTAGAAAGCATTATGCACAAATTTTAGAGAATTTTTTTTTTAAATCTGTAGCAAAGGTTTGTCTGTGCTTCCAGACTTGGCCTGATTCTATAAGCGAACCAATTGAAGACAGATGCATTTAAAAAAGGAAATATGCCAAGTTACGTGATTAGATCGTGTTATTGGCTTACTTAGGAAAATGCATTTGATCATTTTCATAACAGATGATTACCTAAATCCTATTGGGAAAATAGAACTTCAAAATAAGTTAAGATTATATCTGCTAAAATGATGTCAGTTTCTGAAGGAGAAGTGAGGAGAGAGTGAGGAAGGGTAGGAAAAGGGTGAAAAAGTGTCAAAGGTTGACCATCCAGTTCCAACAAGTTAGAGATCATTTTTTATTTTTTTCCTTGAGTCATAACTAGTCTTCATTACCTCACTTAAAATTTCTGATTTATGAGAGTCTTCAGAGGGTTTGGGGTCATTGAAAAAAATTTTGTAGAATGTATACAATATATTTTTAGTTTATACAGATGTTTTCCAGATGCTGGGCCAAGATCACTTACATCATTTAAAGTAGACCACACGATTTTGTCTAAAGTTGACTGAATATGACATGAAGATCATGGTATTGAGCCAAATTGTTAAAATCATGCTAAAATATTTTGATGGCCAAGTTAATAGTTTTGCTTTATGGGTCCATAATACAATGTTATTCTTTATAACATTTTTTTTTTTTGAGACAGAGTCTCACCCCATTGCCCTAGCTAGAATGAGTGCCATGGCGTTAGCATAGCTCACAACAACCTCAAACTCCTGGGCTCAAGCGATCCTACTGCCTCAGCCTCCCGAGTAGCTGGGACTACAGGCATGCGCCACCATGCCCGGCTAATTTTTTCAATATATATACATATATATATATATATTTTTTTTTTTTAGTTATCCAGATAATTTCTTTCTATTTTTTTTAGTAGAGACAGCGTCTCGCTCTTGCTCAGCCTGATCTCAATCTCCCGAGCTCAAACAATCCACCTGCCTCGGCCTCCCAGAGAGCTAGGATTACAGGTGTGAGCCACTGTGCCCAGCCGTATAACATTGTTAAAATGGAAAACAATGCATATTCCCTCAAATACATAGTCACTAGAGTAAAGTTACACTTATATAAGTTGAATACACTTGTATAAGTTGAATACACTTATTCAACTTTATTAAAATGTTCATTTTGTCCACACCTCACTTACTTAATATAATATCCAGTTTAATTAAAATGGTAAATTTATTTGATAAAGAAATAGTGATTTTCATATGCCTATGTGTTGATTTAATCAGTCCCTGTTATATCCGTGCGGATTATTCTTTATTCCTGTAATAAATGTTTAGATCAGGCTATATGCTATGCAATACTAATCGTACAAATGGAGATTAGTTTTTTTTCTCTACAAATGAATTTTATTATTGTCCTTAGGTGTTATTTTTCTACCTTGAATTGACAAACAAGTTGTTTATCGCTTTGCCATGGGTGACTTTTTGTACACATCTGCCTCATTCCCATTAACTGCTACAATTTAAAACATTATCTATTGCTTATTATGCATAATCTTTAGTTCTGTATAGCTATGCTAGCAACATACTAGTAAATAATTTGTGTGTACCATTAAGTTATTTTGATTATTTTTAAAAGATAAATATCCTGATTCAGAACTGCATTGCCCTTAATATACCATGTTAAAATTAGAATTGTAGTACGGCCAAATTAAATTTCACCATAAAATATGAAATCACAACTCATGATTATCCTGCTGCTTTTCACTTAAAGATGATTTAATCCTTTGCTACATTAAATGTAGAATATGCCCAGAAACACAGTTAATGCTTAAAATAACCTTGAGTATCTTACATTTATTTTATATTTTATATAGAACACTTACACTTTTAACATAGAGCACTTACAAATATCTAGCACATGATAAGTCCTTATCACATTTATGCTAGATGAATGAATAAATTGACAAACAGCAAATACATACAAACAAAAGCCCCAAGAGTTTTTTTATAAATTTTGCAATTTAATCTTCACAATAACTCTGAAACAAGCAAGAGTATTATTATTGACTGGCTTTCACATGTGAGGCACTTTATATACTTAATTTCCTTTAATTCTAACAGCATTATCTTCATCTTACTAATGAACAGATTTGAAAATTTGGATGACTTGGTCAATGGCATCATTATTGTAGTGGCCTAGTGAGTATTGATCAAATCTCTGGCTGACTTAAAATCCCATCAAAATTTCTTTCTTTACACTGAAATTAATATATAGAGAAATATATAGTTATAAATATATATGTATATACATTTCTAAGATACAGTTCTCCCATACCATAAACCAATACATGTATGCATAAGTATATATGTTCTGATATTGTTAGATTCAATGACATACATCATTAAATATTATGTATCTAATATACTAAATATACTTATCTTGGGCTATTAGTACATTGCACATTTAAGCAATTGTTAATAAAATATAAGCTTTGAAACTTAATAAATATTATTCTAAAGGTATGAAAAATTTAATAGACAAGAAGAAAATAGAAAGCTTCTTATGTAAAAAAAAGAAAAGAACTAAAACAAAAGACAAAAAAGTATTTCATCATGCTGTTTTAAAAAGATGCTACATCATTCCTTCTCTCATGCATCTTCTAAGAAGATTACTTTTAATCTTCAAGATTAGATGATTTCTCAAAGTACATCATCAAAAATCATGTATTTTCTTCCAAGTTGAGTGAAGAAAAAAGTACCCATTTATTTTATAAATAGATAAATTTTATAGTAATTAATTCATGTGCTCACTTCATCTCTGGGTACTCAAAGAATTTGCAGCTAGAATTATATTTGAGGACTTTCCTGTCAATGACCCATTCTTTTCCAGTAATCTAGAGTGTGATTCCCAAAATTCGTAGCCAAAAAATATGGTGTTTTATGGGCTGATATGAAATATTCTGCTTCTTATGTTTTTATTTCCAAATTTTAGAGTTCTTTTGCCCAATAGTATTATTTTAATTTACTAAATTACTGACAGACTAAAAATCTTTCCATTTTATCTGATTTTATTCTTAGATCGAAATTATTACAAACCTCTATATTTTTGGTCTTTTTTCAAAATGTGTGCGCAATTTGACATTATCTTCCTTCCAAATTTGTGATCTAACTATTAAAAGGAGACAGAGAATACTTAATGAATGAAACAGAAACTCCAAGGCCAAAAAGAATTTTCAAAGTGTTAGTAGAAAGATACGTGACTGTAGACTAAACGTAGCAGAGCAAGAGAAAAGAAAGGATCTGAGTCCAAGAGTAAGATGATCTTGTAAAGGAAAAATATCAAAAACATTTTAGGGAAGAGGAGCTGGTTTTTTATTTCAGTGAAGTGGAAGACACTTAAAAGTGAGATTAAGGATTCTCTTATAAAAAGAGCCAGGTCCTAAAGTTTAAAACCATTTCATTGTATAACCAGATATGATTTATATGTTTTGTCGTCTAAAGGGATTATTTGCAAAATGTTGCATTAGGGAAATTTGAAATCATTTTACAGCTACACATCAAAACCTGTGTTGTATTTGGAGAGGAAGATGGTACTTAAGCGGGCAGAGGGTGTGGAGAGTGGAATGTCGTAACAGCCCGTCATTGGTATAGTTACTCTATATTCCAGGTATCTGAGGGCCCTTTAAAAATTCAAGTGAATTCATTATTTTTGCCATAAAATTCTGAAATATTTGAATTTCCAACAGTTCAATGCATAAACTTGCTAGTTAGAAGTAACAGCGATAGTCACATTTCTTATTATCCTCACAGTTAAATCTAGCCTAAAACCATCATGATATGCTTAAAACTCCAGGACCCAGATTGTTAGATGTGGTGCTGTCAGTGGATTCTTTATATGAATTTAATGAACTCCATGTCCATTCTTTTCATGAAATAACAGAGAGGAAAACACAAAGCTTAGAGTGTTGCTGCATTATATGGCAATCGACAGCAAAGTCTTACTTTGAGTATCTAATATAAGAACTGTTCAGTAAGTATATCTGTTTATCTTGAATTTTCTGATGTTAGATTCTTAAGACCACTAAACTCTGGCAGTTGGCTTCTTTGTAACTAGATTGAAAGTCATTCACTTAGCCCAGTACATAACCACCCAACTGTATGAATTCCCTGCTCAGAGAACTTCACTGGCTCTCCACTGCTGACTCAATGACATAGAAATTCCTTAGTCAGGCATTCGGGTCCCTGTGCAATCCACCACTCTCCTGTCTAATTCTGTGAGTGTAAGCTCAATTACCCCATTTCTTGTCTATCATACATCAATTCTTTTTTAACATAATTTAAAACAATATCCCTTATTTTGTAAGTAGTATATGTTTACGGTAGAAGACAAGGAAAATACAGAAAAGGAAAAAAATACCACTTGAAGAAAATCAATATTAATTGCTAACATTGTTAGCAAGTTTGAAATTATATTGAGTTTAGCAGTTTATAATCTTACCCAAATGCAGCACGTTCAAGTTGCTTTACAATGTTAAAGGATATATACATTTTTGTGGGCATCACTGATAATTACTTGTAAATAAATTCTTGAAAATGAAATTACTGAACTCTAAGACATGAAGATTTTAAAGATTTTCAAGTTATATCAATACATTAACCCACAGACAGCCTCACTGATTTAACCTCCCAACAGGCAAGGATGACGTGTTCATTTCCTCAACCATCTCACATGTGTTGGTATTTGGTATTTTAAATTTATGAATACTTTATAGCTTTTATGATTTTCTTAGTAATTTTTATGGTTTTATTGAGTTTTAACAATCTCAACATATTATGTGTATTATATGGTACTATGTCATATATTGTGACATTTCTCCTGATTTTTTACTTACATTTTTTACACACATTTGAAAATATGTATATAGTAGAGCTATCTCTTTTCCTTTATTGTTGTTTCTTTTGCCGTAATGCTTAGAAAAGAATTTTATGTAAATATTTACCTACATTTTTTCTGTATTCTTTAATAGCTATTATTGTGTTATTGCCCTTGTAAAGGTACATTATTTTTGTATGTGATGAGAGGTAGAAATATAACTATGTTGTCTTTCACACAAATTTTTTATTAGTAAATTAATAATTTTTGTTGTTTCTTTAATCACATGAGCTAAATGTATGTACATATTAATCTCTCTTAATTTTATTTTATTACTTGTATCTGTAAATTATTCTATCAGTAGTACAGTGAACTTATACTATATTTTATATTTAATAGTTCAGGTCTAATCACCATCTCTTTTCCAGAATGTCTCAGTCATTGTCAATTATTTAACTTTTTAGATTAGAATCTATTTGTCATGTCCCTACTACACCCTTGGAGAGAAATTTAAAAAATTTAATGTGTTTGTTGTTTACTTTCAAAAGTATGAAGGGTAAATAAATATGGTAATTTGGGCATTTAACATGTTTTTTTCTATTTGAAAGTGTTTTCTTTCACCATTTAGTACTCCTTTTGATTTTTATTATTTTATATGTAAAAACACAGATATTAGAGCACTGTCAGCAACATTAATATTTTTGAATGCCAGTGTTTTATATTTGTGCATTATTCCATTTTTAAAATATGCTCTCAGTTGTAGGAGTAATTTGCCCATTTACAGATGAGATCATCGAGGCTCTGAAAGACTTCAAGATTGTGAGATCACAAAGACATTAATAAAGGAGCATTTGCTGTGCTTGAGTACAAACCTGCAATTATTTCTGTTCATAAACTACTAAGAATCAAGGGATCTGAGGTCCAATTCTAGCAGTTTCATTATTACATTGTGTGAAATCACTTCTGTCCTTCACATTTGATGCATTTTAACCAAAGCACTGAAGAACTTGCAATTTTTTGATCTTTAAATACAGTAGAACATTTTGATGTAGGACTTTTTAAAAGGGACCTCTCTGCCTTTTTATGATAGAGAAGGCTTATTAAAACTCACCTAAATACCATGGCTACCATAGAAAGAAACATTTTCATAAAGACTTACTAGTGGGGCTAATACATTATAGAGATTTGGAAATCTTCAATTATTTAACAGCATTGATATTTCACTGAGCCACAATGTCATTGAGCCATTCCATTCCATTCCATTCTATATCAGCATTGGTTTTCCATTTAACAGTGTTGGTTATCCATTCATTGTTTTTAATTCTTTTTGTTACTCTTTTTATTTTTACCTCAGTGTCACACATTGCTGTTTACCACACACACACACACACACACAAAAAAAAACTTTTGGTCATAATTATAGATATTATAACATAAACCTAATGATGAGTGATACACATGGAAATATTAGTTGGAGTGCATACATCAACGTGAAAAATAAACAAGCAATAACATTCTTACCTTATTTTAGAGTTACACTGCTCTACATTGGTCTTCATTTTGAGTTCTGTGAATACACAAACACGTATGTATATATATACATACACACACACATATATATACACGTTTGTTCACACATATACAAACCCACATGTATCTAGAAGGTGCCAAATGGGTGAGGAAAATTTATATCCTACTTCATTGGAGTAAGAAACCAGTTATTGAATTTTTTAAAGAAATCATTTTAATCACCCTATTACGTTGGATTTCAGGAGTAAAGCTGAGATCTGAAATCCTACTGAATTTGCTATTCACATATAAAATACACTTAACTTCTTTTCATTCCAGCGATATAGAAGCTGATTCAGTGAGTAGTGGCAATACACATCACAAACACAGTTTTTTGATAATGTGTTCTTGCTTGTAATCAGATTGCATCTAACATCTTTTCTCCCTGAAAGCACAAATAAAAATGTAGGAATTAGTGTTTGCTATTTTGTTTTACATGAGAAACCTCCACTGCCAGATGACAGTGTCAGGGGATGTGGGTGAGGAATAGCATTGCTCTGGGGAGCTGACGAGACATCTGGTGTCAGTGAGCCTGACTTCTGCTGACAGGCAATGCTCCTCCAGTCTAACAGCCGCGAGTAGGCATCTGAGGACAGCCTGCAGGGGGAAATCAGGGATTCCATTCATGAATCACTTTGCATTCTCGAAAAACGTACCCATTTTTCGAATGATTGCATTTCTTTCCCAGTAGTTTTATCTCTTAGCTCTCTTTCTCTTTACTCTGTGCTACTTTTTTGAGGCCTTTTCCCATAGATATTCCATTAGCTAGAGAAGTACAGATATTCGACCTCAACTAAATAGAGAAGAAATGAATAGCTTAGAGCAGTTTGTAAGCAACCAAGCAATGAAATTTTCAAAGTGTTTGCTAATATTAGATGATATGCAAAAGAAGAAAAAAGTCTGTGAAAATGTCTCTCAGGAAGACAAGAGCAATTAAAGGTCTCTTTAGAAGAATTGTTGGTAAAGCTGAGATAACATAGAAACTGTAATGATTACTTTTTCGTGCTTCTCTCTGAAGTTTCTAAGGATTAATTCTACATTAAATTAATAGTAAACATATACACATGATCCACGATAACAGTATTTCCTATTTCTCAGTAGGCTTTGCATTAATAAAGTTAGTATGATTCAAGATACAAATATATCCTATATGCCACTAGGCTGCATTTTACAAATATGTTTAAGAATATGTCATTTTGTGCTCTCCAAGTGTTTTTTATTTTCTAAGAAAAAAAACTAAATAATCCATATAAGATCATTGCAGAATTCCTGGTACATAGTGAGCACTCAGCAAATTGGCTCATTATTATTTTTATTATCACTATTCCTACTATTATTTCTTAATCAATAACATAATCGGAATCAAAAAAGCCAATAGACATATAATATAATTAGTTAATAAGTTACAAGTCAGCTGACCTAAAATGCATTAATATCTTAAGCAATGTCATGTTCTTGAGAGAGTGGGAAGAAGGAGCTTTTAACAAAGTTGTCAACCACTTCAGAGGCAAGGGCAAAAAACCATAGACTTAGTGACATGTCTACTCTAATGTTTTCTTTTATTTTCTTTTAAATATAGTTCAGTGATTTAAAATCACCAGTAAGAGTGTGTTTGAACTTCTGGAGATGTGTAATAGATGTTATACGGTGCCATGGAGCACAGGGACCCATTATTATATTTCATTGTCTCTTTTATTACCTGAGGGTAAGTGCAGGCAATAGAACAAGGTGTCAAACTTACATTTAACCTTTGCTAGAGGAAGAAGCTAGATGAAGGGTTGAAAGGTATTTCGAAGTTATTATCCTTAGAGACTCCTCACTTGCTGTTTCTTTGCAGCTACCGAGCATGAATGTTATCCAGTCTGGAGTGTCAGCCCCTCAAATCAAGTTCTACTTAGTCCTGTTGTGTTCTCCACGGGGCCCTTCACCTGAGTGCCTCTGCTTTATCTAATGCATTGTAGATGAGTTAGCTTTCCCCACTGGGCAGTCTAGTCAGATGAATTGTGCTTGTAAGTACAATAATCTCCATTTCTGAATATTTAGAAAAAGTTATTTCTTTACATTATTTCATTTTAGGATATTTAAGATCAAATGCCAAATTCGCTGATTTAGTTATATTCCCTTAAATTAGATCTGTAGTGCCAGATAATAAAAGTTAATATTGAAAGACATTGAAATTTACCTTATGTATTTGCATTTTTACAAATTCAATCAAACATTTTCTACGATCTGTTAACTTTTCACTTGAATTACTGGTTTCATGCAAGCCACATTAATTATTTGACATATAGTGTATGTAAAAGGGTCATTTAGATTTGTCAAGCCAGACCTGTTCTGCATGTTCACTGTTAATCCTTTCTACAACAAAAAGGAAAACTGGAGCATCAAGCCAAAGTTCTAAAAAGTCTGCCTAATTGGCAACTACAGTATTCACAGCGTTTCTAGGTTCACGGGAACTGACTGTACTCTTTGATGACTTTGGTGTTGCTTAATTGACTAGAATCATTGGAGTGATAGAATCATGACAATATGAATCCACAGATTTTAATGTAAAATGGTAGATTCAGAGGGTTGAACATCAGGTCATCTTTACAAAGGATTGCCTGAAATGACATTTCTTTAGGCAAATGCTTTGTAATTTCTTAAACATCTGCATCTCTTCTAGAAATAACTTAACCCATTACTTAAGCAACCCACGACTATCCATCTTTTAATCAGGAATCAGTTTTGTTGTTTTACTGCTGTTTTGTTTCTGGCTGTTTTACTGTCACATTTATTTTGATTTCTTTTCTTTCTATTCTTTTTTGATTATTCAGGCCTCTTTATTTGTAGTTTCTAACAAAGATATTCTAACAATCTTTCCCTGTCTCTTAACAATAATAAATCTACTTCATCAAGCAAGAGCAGATTATGGGAATACAAATCTCTATCTCATCCTCACTCTTGCTTGTATTAGTCCCTTTAATTTCCTTTATTCTAACACTTATGGTACAAGGTATTCATGCAAATTATAAAGCTCAGAAAAAAATTTAGTTTAAATAAATATAATCAGAAACAGGATTTTGGTAAAGAACTTAAAAATAATTGTAGCTAATAGAATATATTATTTATAATCAAAAGACTGTAAGAAAAATGACATTACATATAGGAAATTTTGAAAAAGAACATAATAAATAATATCTTGATTTTTTTCTTATGCTTACTTTTAAGAGGCACTTCCCTTAAGCATGTAACATTCTTTAAAATTATATTATTTAATTCTAGATATATAGAATAAGAGCACTAAACAATGCTTGAGATACCTCTTAGTACCAGGACTTAGCAAATGAGAGTTCTCATAGAATGTCATAATTCAGAAATGATATAAGTATTTTTACATTCCACAAATTGATATTTATTTATTGCATACTATTCTATAGAACTGTGTGATTTTTTTAAGAGTCATTTGTTCCTCCTGTGTCTTCTCTTGTTGAACCTACTGCATAATTATTTGTTTTTAATCTTGATAATGAAGCTAGTTTTGGTGTTTCAGTGCTTCAGGGTCAGAAATTAATTGTGTAAGTATTTTTGTGTACATATGATTGTGTGTGTGTGCATGCTTAACAAAATCTGCAAGAATGGCTTCTGAAGAATTGCTTTAGCTTCTGCAATATTATTTTCATAATTTTTACTCATAAATCTGGATAACACTTATCAACTTCACAAGAATGTTGTTTGTGATTAGCTAATTGAAAAGTACTTACCACATTTATACAGCACCCTGAAGTCCTTATCTGATAATGTGTCCCTCAACAGTAAACATTTTATCTCTTCGTAGGTTTTCCTTGTTTCTATCAGTTCTAGGTATGTAGTTTTTCTTTATATCAAAAACTTACAAATGCTTTTCTCCACCATAAATTTGCTTTAGTGTTGGCTCCAGGATGTTAAAATTTAAATTAAATCTCCTTTTTTTTTTTTTTTACTGAAAAAAAGTAACTATAGATCAAATGGTTATGGGAACAGAGAGGTCACTTAACGGTAGTTTTAAAAACTTTTTATGCAACTCCTATCATAAAAAAACCAGTTACCATTATAGACATAATGAGTCCCTATTTTGGAATGGTAAACAGCTTAATTTTTTTTTCTCATTTTAAAAATATTCTATTGCTATATTTTGTCTTTTATTTGATGGTATATTTTCAAATTGGTTGCTCTCTACTAATATAGTTTGTTAATATGTTTTTTATTTTGTAATGTAGATACAATGAATCAATTGCCCATAACTTTCACAAGGTTAAATAAGAAGAGAGATGAGTAGGATAACTTATAGTTAAACTTGCATTTATATTTTGAAATTATTTCAATTTTTATTATAAAATCTTTAAAACATTTTTAAAACTATGCCAGTCAAGCATTTGAAAATGAAAACATAGTACAGGAAAATGATGTTATCATTTTTACATAGTTTTTAAAAATATAGTCTATGTGTGTGTGTGTGTGTATATATATATATATAGAGAGAGAGAGAGAGAGGGGGAGAGAGAGAGAGAGAGGGAGAGAGAGAGAGAGAGAGAGAGAGAGATTGAGCGAGAGAAAGAGAGACAGGGTCTCATTCTGTCTCTGAAGCTGGAGTACAATGGCCTCATCATACCTCACTGCAACCTTAAACTCCCCTGCTCAGGTGAATTCTCCTGCCTCAGCTTCCTGAGTAGCTAGGACTACAGGTGTATGCCCCCATGCCCAGGTAATTTTTCCATTTTTTTGTAGAGATGGGGGTCTCACTCTTGCTCAAGCCAGTCTTGACCTCCTGGCTTCAAGCGATCCTCCCACCTCAGCCTCCCATAGTGCTAGGATTACAGATGTAAGCCACCCCACTGGGCCAGTGGACTATATTTTTTAGAGCAGTTTTAGGTTCACAGCAAAATTGGAAGAAAAGTACAGAGAATTTCCATTTACCCCCTGCCCTAGCACATGCGCAATCTCCCTAACTATCACTAGCCTACATTGAAGTTTTACATATTGTATATTTACTGTTAAAAGACATAGAAAACAGAGGCAGAGAAATAATGCAGTAATGCAATATCTGCAGCGCTACCATCTCAGATATGGTTGGCTATTATAGTACACTACATTTATACTTGCTCAGTGGTGTAAACTAGGGACTCTCATAAGAACAATTAGAAAGATGTGAACACCTAAAAGTTGTCCTTTAGCCCAGTGGTCCTCAACATTTTTGGCACCAGGGACTGGTTTCATGGGAGACAATTTTTCCATGGATTGTTGGGGGGTGGAGGCGGCGCTCAGGCAGTGATGGGGAGCAGCTGCAAATATAGATGAAGGCTGGCCGGGTGCTAACCAACCTGATGTAATTAATCAGGATCTCCTTCCTTGCCATACTGAGGATTCTTGTTGTGTCTCTAAGAACTATACGTATCTAGGGTGAAATTATCTAGAGGAAATTAAATTCAGAATTTCTATCTCTTGGTGCAATGAGAATATACTCTAGGGATACAAGATTCAAATAAAAATAATATTTTTAGTAAACTCTGAAATAAAATCTTCTGAGTCTAGGAAATAGAATGCTATTCAAATGATTTGGTAGAATCTTATTGGTTGTGGCTTTATCCTATTGTTATATGAAAATTTAGTTAAAACTGACAGAAATACTGTAAATTGATAAGGAAAGTGCATTATAAGAAACACTACCCCCAACACATGCCCATAATTAATTTTGTATTGCGTCTTTATTAATGGCTAACCTATATAGATATCAAGTAAATGTTTTTCCTAAAATAGGAAGTCTCAATTCTGGTTTCTTAAGAAAATTTTTTTTCTGTAAGATATTAACTATGTTTTGGCAAAAAGAAAATGTTTATTATTATGTGCTTGCTTATATTTAACAGTAGAATGCACATAATTATAAAAGTTAGCATTCTGTTCCTTCCTAGTTTTGAGTAACTAAAGCTTCAGCTTTGTCACAGGGGAGTCAGATATGCCTTTTAATAAAAGGCATTTAGTTTCTAAATGTTTTTAACTGTGGCTATTTTGAGAGGATGAAGGTTCTAACTGCAGTTATTTTGACCTTGTGTTTTTATTTAATGAACCCAGTAAACATGATAAGTAAAGTATTATCTGAGACTTTGTTTTAGTTTGGGGAAAAAAACTAATCATTCTTTGATATAGCCTCTATAGGTGACAAGTACTATGATAGACATTTTATATAAATTATCTCATTTAATCCTTGAAATAGGAATCCAATGGAGAGAACTGATTATCGGAAAGCGAGTAATGCATCTAAAGTCACACACATAAAATGGCAGAGGTAGAATTCAGTAAGATGTAATGCCTCCATGATTAATTTGATATGTACATTCCTGTCAAACATGTGTCCTCTCTTCTGTATTAACAAAGAAGATGTTATTATGGGAAATTCTATCTGACATTGTTATATTATTGTCTAATTTACCCCACGTGAGCATATGGACTGACCTCGAGGATCTTAAATATGTTACCTTTTTTATATAAACACTTAACATCTTTTATAAATTGGTAATATTTTGGGGCAATTCATGTTTTAGACGTAATAACAGAGTTCACATCCAAACTATAATAGTTAACATACAATCCAAGTGAATTCAATTGTGATATATAGAGTTTGTTAAGAAACTCTGAAATACTTCTTGGTCACAGCTGTATTCCATGCTGTCTGAGTAATTGGAATGCAAGTAACACTCGATTGAATCACACACAAGCCAAAGACTAATGCCTACTTCTGTGCTATTCATGCTTCAGTGAAGGAGGCAAAAATGAACAAAACAATTTGAAAGAAGATTTGTCTTTTGGAAAAAAAAAAAAACTCTCAAGCTTTTAAATCAAAATATATATGTCATAAGAAGAGCCAAATGTTTCACAGTTTTCCCATCAGCCGAGGAGACAACTTGATTTTCTACTATGGGTTGTTTTTTAGTTCTTAAAATATTATTGTTTCTTAATTGTTGTATGAGATTTTGGCCAGATTCTAGGGCTAACAAGATAGATTGATAAGTTCACTCAAGGGAATGAACCACTTTTAGTTCTAATGGCAGTAATGGTAACAAGGTTGGCTTTCCCAAGAATGAAATTTAGAAAATTCACAAGATTTGAAAATCGGAAGATTCATAATTCAAAGAATTGGCTTGACATTACTTTTTAAAAATACCTGTTTTATTAAGTGTGTTTATGCAGGCAAAATACAAAAGAAGTTGAAGTCTTTCTTGGTAAGTGGCACAACAGTCTTGGACATGGGTTTGTATCGTGGCATTCTCATGCTATCTCTGGCGCATTGGGCATGATGCTTAAGCTTATTTTCCACATATTTGAAAATACAAGCAGAGGTTTTTAGGAAGAAAGAGTCAAAGTTAAATTTTATAAAATACCCATAGCATAGAACATATTGAATATGCTCCATGAAGATCAGCTTCATTCGTTCCTCCCCTGATTAACCCATGACTATTCACAGACCTATTTAGGAATGTTAAGCTACATCTGACTGAGAGGTGAAAACGGGGTCACCAGCAAGGGCTTTGCTGAAAATTTGAAAGTTATCAACTGGAAACTTGAAAGTTACATGAATTGGAAATTGAAATATGAGAAGAATGACATTATAGTAGAACGATTGGAATACTCTTCCATCAAGTATTCTCATTAGTCCATGATTTGAGTTCACTCCCATGATTGCCTCAGACTCTGCTTAGGAATGTCCTGTTCTGCCCCTGAACACTCACAAGTTCTGACCCTTTGTTTGGAAATGTGTGTACATTTCCTAACTACTTGTGATTTAATATCCTAGCCATAGATCAGAGGAGTATAAAGGTTTTCAGTGATCTCAGCAAATATATTCTTCATAGTAAATAGGAGTACATGGAGAGGAAGAGTAGAAAATTCTTGTTCTGCTTTCAATTTCATAGCAAACCTACACATTCCATATCTGCTACATTTTCTACAACCCCACATTTTCATCAATTTCCTAAAACTAGTAGGTAAGTTTACCAAGATGAATTATAATGCATAAATAATATTGGAACCAGTTAGTAATGTTGGCTTTGATTAGATCATGGACCACAGGCTGCACCACCATTCCCAAATCACTGCATTCTCAAGGTGACATCCAACCAGTGGTCTAATGGAGGATAGCTCTATTAGATGGACCTTATGATTGATAAGGTCTCCCCCCCCGTAACTTTGCAGCTATTTTGCAAGCAGGTATTGCCTATAGTGGCTGGAATCTCTTCAAATATGCTGTATTTAAATAGGTGCATTGGTCTCCAACTGAGAAACAGAAACAGAATATGTTAATTTTTAGAGAAATAATGAGAATATTTTTATCTGAAGCCTATTACTCTGAAGTATTTTTGTTTGGTTTAGAGTCCTGATATTCTAGTTGACAATCTTAATTTTTATCTTTTAAAGACAATTTAAATGAATTAAATTTAATTCTTTATAAACCAATAAAATTAAACTCCCCTTATAGCTGTTTCTTTGAGGGTTCAAATGGTAACAAGTAGCATTTCTCTTTTGGAGGTCAAAATATTCTCAGCTCAGTTCCTCTCAGGTTTGATAACTGATATTGGGTACCTATTTAGTATAGAAGTTATTATCTTTTTTTTTCTACAGAGGGGCATAGTGGTCTACATCATTAATAGCTGAAATTCCAGCTAATAAGTCAGTATGATGGCTTGTTGGACCTCAGAAATGCTTACGCCGATATTAGAAACTGATTCACATTGCACACATTATTATTTTTCTGTAAGAAACCTAACGATGTTATAAAACTCAACATTATACTTGGAAAGTAAAATCACTGACTCCTGGGATATTTCTCATTGTGCCTTTTATGGGAAATAAAATGAAATAACACAGGGGAGAAATCATGTGGTTTAGTGTTGTTGAGATGACAACTTTAGTAAACAAGGTATGCTACCATCAAGGAAGGCCAGAGCAGTATTAGGCATTGAAACTACCTCCTCAGTCAGGGGGAATAAAGTACAGGGGAAGAGTTATGATAGTGGCAGTAGTTCAAATCTCAATGGGCCCTTGGAAATGAGATTTTTGCTTTGCTCTCTTAGGTTTTTGCCTGAATTTTAATAGCTATATATATATCCAGGTACATTGTTATTGAGTAATTTTCTTTGCAATTCAATACAAGTTTAACAAGGAAATTAATAATAAGCCATGTTATTGAGGTTTTGAATGCTATAAATTGAATACTATTAATTCATATAGTCAAAAGCAAAATACTGAAAATATTTTTTTTAAAGTCTATCAGTAATGGAGATTGGGATTGCTCTACATGTATGTATCATAAGCCAGATATATAATAGATCCTTGATGTGGAAATAATGAAAATTTAAGTTCCATAAAATAATTTAAGAACAACTCAAGTAGATGGACACAGTGGTTTTGGTTACCTTAAAAGAATGAAAATAAGTTAATTTAAAACTGGTAATTTCAGCATGGACCAGCAAGTCAAATCACTATAGAAACTATGCAACCAGTCTTACAGTATATCCAAAATACTAAATCTTCTTTTTGTATTTTTCGTTTCTATATTTTAGAAATAAGTATAGCATACTGCTTTTAGAGGATTACCTTAAACTCTACACACCAAAAATTATAAAACAATTTGAAAAAGCGTGAACTCAGTATGTGCTACATAATTAATACATAAAACAAAGCCATTTCATTGGAGATGAAAGCACATGATTACATTTATTTCTTAGGAGTCACTTGTGGATTGACACTATAAATAATATAAGGAAAAAAACCAACAAAGTATATTCTACATACCTGAGGCAATATTAACAGTCAATTGGTATTATGATTTGAACCATGCCAGACTGTTAACCAATCTATTAACTTGTACATACATTTTATAAGTCTAATGCTTATATAAGTATTAATATTTTCATCATACAAATGAGCCTACTAATACGGGGTATTAGAAAGGGGTAAGGTAGGATCAGCTATATAAGACATCAAAGCCAATGATCTCACAGGAACAGTATAGTGTGTCCTTGAAGGAAATTCTAAACAAATGTAGAGGTTGTGGCTGCCATTTCAGATTCATGGGCATATGAGCTAAAATCTGCATATAACAGTAAGAGAACAACATTGGCAGCTAGTCCTTCAAGTCATGGCAATCGACACATTCGACAAAACATGACAATATTTGTAGTTGGAGTTTTAAAAACTTTAGCTTTTGTAATTTATGATAGAATGGATTTAAATTTGCAAAATCCGCACCATATTAGCTTTATCTCTTGCATTTTTCATGAAGTTTTTTGTGTAGATAAAACATAGATTTTATTTTGAATTTCAGTTTCATGTACATTTATAATATTTAAGTTATTTAAATAAGGAACATATGTGGTTTTAAATTCCATTGCACCAAAGGAATGTAGAATCCATTTAAATTATTACTTAAGTTCAAACACGTTATGAATTTACAAATTCATTGGAGGAGAAATGAAGGGAAACATTTTAGGAAGCATTGAAAGGAGAAAGAAGTTGAAACTGAGTCACTTCTAACCACTGCCAAATATAACACAGAAGTTTGAGGAAAAGTACAATGAAGTTCTAAAAACGATAACACGCTCTTAGATCTACAGTCTTGCTAATGTTAAACAAAAATAATTTCAGTGAAGATTATGGAATGAGACTTAATATGAACACTGGTTGTATCATTTCCTAGCTATGTGAAACTAGATCAAGTCAATTAAATGATCACAAATGATACCATGTATTTATTTACAAAATACTAGCTGTCTCAGATTATTTATGAGATAGATGTGAGCATCTAAAATGTGATTCATTCAAGCCTTTTTGTTATTTAATATACCTTCAGTGAAATATTGTACCTTGTTTTTTCACATTTTCTGACAAGCTTAATAATTTTTTTTTCATTTTTATTCAACATTTTAGAACTTCATTGCAATTTTATACAACCTTTGTTTTTGTAGCTGGTAATGGTTAGCTCAGTCACTACCATTTTCATCCTCTTGATGTTTTACAATATTCTGTATTCATCCTCCGATGAATTTATGAATCTTAAATTATAACAGTGTTTGCTATACAGTAAGCATATAGTAAGCATGAAATGAAGAAACAAATATCATCACAATTTTTTAAGTTCAATACATGATTACATATTCCAATAGCTTTTTTTTTTTTTTTATTCCAAGGTATTGTGATGGTACAAACATTCTAGTTACAGTTTATGTCTTTGCCTCACCCAAATGTGGGTTAAAGGTGTGCCCTTCCCTCCCTTTAGTGCTCCCTGTGTCCTTTAGTTGTAGATTCGCCCCCCATCCCCCTAATCCCTGGAGAGTATTTCTGCCATGTGATCACCCTTTCCTGGACTAAACTTAGGCCCATCATCCAAAGTGAGGCACCACAAGAGCAGAAGAACGGGATCCATCTGTACTCGCCATCAAATTGGTACTAACTGACCAGTTACTTAGTTTTGGGCTACCTAAGGACATCTTTATCTTAAAACATTCAGATAAAAGCCAATATACTCTTACATCCCAAACATATCTTGAATTTATATTGCAGCATAGTATCAGGTTACACCTTAGAAATTATGTTTCTAAGGCACAGGAAATTAGTATCTGATCAGCAAAGAAAGAAAGTTTCATTATCAAGTGGTAATTGCTTAGAGACACTTATACAGTCCAGAAAGAATGCCCCAGAACTAATGG
>CAUYSK010097029.1:0-12398 GCA_963575035.1 Avahi laniger | reverse complement strand
ATTCATCTCCAGATATTTCATCTTCCCAAACTGAAACTTGGTATCCATTAAACAACTTAACCCCATTCATTTCTTCCCCCTGCCCCCAGCAACCACCATTCATATAAGTATGGTCATATAGCATTTGTCATTTTGTGACTGGCTTATTTCACTTAATGAAATGTCTTCATTTTGTTATAACATGCATTAGAATTTCCTTTTTATAAGGCTGAATAATACTCCTTTGGATGTATATACCACATTTTGTTTATCCTTTCATCCGTCAATGGATACTTGGGTTGCTTCCACCTTTTGGCTATTGTGAATACCACTGCAACATGATATTGTGTGTAAATATCTGTTCAAGTCCCCACTTTCAGTTTTGGGGGCATAAACCCAAAGTGAAATTGTTGAATCAGATGGAAATTTTCTTTAACTTTTGAGGTAATACCATACTGTTTTCTATAGAAGCTGCACCATTTTACATCCTCACCAAAACTGCATATGAGTTCCAGTTTCTCCACTTTCTTGGCAGCACTTACTATTTCTGTTTTGTTTTGTTTTGTTTTGTCTGGATAATAGCCATTCTAATTGATGTAAGTGGTATCTCATAATGATCTTGATTTGCATTTTCCTAATGATTAGTAATGTTAAGCATCTTTTCATGTGCCTATTGGCCATTTGTATGTCCTCTTTGGAGAAATGTCTATTTAAGACCTTGGCTCATTTTTTAGTTGAGTTTAATTTTGTGCTGTTTTTATGAGATCTAAGAATTGTTTTATATTCTAGATATTAATCCCTTATAAGATACATGATTAGCAAACATTTACTCCCATTCAGTGATTGCTGTTTCACTCTATTATTAGTATTCTTTGATGTATAAAAGTTAATTTTGATGTCATCTAATTTGTCTATTTTTTCTTTTACATGCAAAATATTTTTAACACATTGACTGCCACACTAGAAAATTTTTTTTTTTTACTTGGGGCCACAGTGTTTTATTACAAAAATAGATTAAAAACTTAAAAAACAAAATGATCCTTTCTAACTTAATGAAAAATTTAATGAAAAACAAAATTTATTGACTTGTATTCACTTGTATTAATCCACATCTTTAGAATTAATTTGTCAATATTAATTGTAACAATAAGAACATCAACAAGTAAGATTTTCACAAAACAACTGCATGAAGTTATATATGCATCACGAGGGCCCAGGCTCAAAACTAGCATGAGTTAAATACAACTCACATGGCAGTTAATGTGTTAATTAATATATTAATAAATTAATATATTTTTTAAAGAACTAATTCAAACACTATAATGAACAAATCATCCAAATTTTAAGCACAAACAAGTTAGTATTACTGATTTTTTCTTTGCCTCAGGCTCCAATATGACTAGACACAGACAGCAATGCTCTGTGCATATTCTACTCTATGTATTATGAAACATAAGAAGCTCTGTGGATGCAAACACCTCTATTATTGCAAGTAGATAAATCATATAAAAAGATTCTAGAGATGTTGCATTGTGCAATAAATAGTACCTGATTAATGTAAGTTCACAATTCTCTTTATTTGCATTTTCTGTATTTTCAGGAGAGGATAAAGAATAAAATTCAGGTCTATACTTGTGACTCTTTTTTCCTGTATAAATATGATTATTCTTTTTTGATAGAAAATGGTTTTATTTCTTGATGAGAATCAGAACTAGAAATAGTGCCACAGAAGAGTTTGCCTGGGCTGGGGCAGGGTGGGGAGAGTAGACTGCAAAGTCAGTGAAAAACTATTTTGTATATATTTAATAGCTTTATGCTGTGCTAAAGCTTTTACGAACTCAAAGAAATCATGTTTTTATGCTATATAGGAAAATTACAAATTAAGAAGTCTGTAAATGTTCTGAAAGCTAATAGAAAGATTGCAATATTAATAGATTTAATAGATGTCATTTAGATTTTCTAAATGTCAGTATATGGCACTCTAAAGATTCCTTTTATGTTAACCGCTAGTGACCATTAATAGATTTACCTTGCTGAAAAGAGTGTACACATTTCTTATTGTTCTACAACTGTGTACCTCTCCTTTTGTCAGATGAAAACAGTAAACTAGATTAATGTTCTTTGTAGTGTTTCCCATTGTCAAACACTGAGACCTTCTTTCTTAAATGGTTGGATCAATGGTTGACTTTGTTTTGAAGCTTGTATTTAAGAAAGTATTTAAAAAGAATGAAGTTCATGCTCTTAACATCCTTAGAAATCAGTCCTCAAAGGCCATTGCACCACTTGTCAATCTAGCAGACACTACCATGTAACAACAAAGATCAACCATGAAAGTTGCTTATAAACTGCTTTGAATGGAAGCAGTTTACTTTCTCAATAGATGAGAACAGAGGAATTTTTTAATAAAATGAAATTCAATTTTATAAAGCTATCTGAATCTTTTTAACTGCTTTCTTTAAACACGCATTGTAAAATCTTTCATGTGAATTTCATTAAGCTTCAAGGTCATCCAGGAGAAAATGATAAGCATATCAATGACAGAAGTGCTTTGCATTTAATGCAGGTGTTTTCCTATCAAATGAATATGTTAAGACAGAAGACTCATTCATTCATTTTCTGTTATTACTATTAAAATATTTTGAAAGAGATCTTAATATAGCATATATTCCCTCACTCTGTTTTTCATAAATAAGAACATATCTACTATACAATAAATGCCCACATATCACTATGGTTATTTTTACTTTCAGTGAATTAGAAAGAGAGAGAGAGAGAGAGAGAGAGAGAGAGAGAGAGACTAGTATGTTATTCCTTCAACTGATTTTTAATTGCATCTGAATGCCCAGGATTATTCCAATAATTTTAATATACATATGTTTATAATATATATTTAATCCAGTATTGTACTTTACATTGAAAAAATATTTTTATAAGTATACTAAAATAATACAAATTCACAATCTGTGCTTACTGTATTTTTTAAATTTTTTTATTTTTTTAAATTTTTATTATTTGGAGACAGTCTCACTCTGTTGCCCTGGCTAGAGTGCAGTCGTGTCATCATAGCTCACTGAACCTCAAACCTCTGGGCTCAAGCAATCCTCCTGCCTCACCTCCCAAATAGCTGGAACTATAGGCGCACACCACCATGCCTGGCTAATTTTTTTTACTTTTAGTAGAGATGGGATCTCTTGCTCAGGCTGGTCTTGAACTCCTTAGCTCAAGAGATCCTCCTGCCTCAGTCTCTCAGTGCTAGGATTACAGGCGTGAGCCACCATGTCCGGCCCTTACTGTGTTTTTGAAATATATAGTCACAGTTTTAATTGAAACTGGTGTCCAGAGCAAAGAAAAATATTTGAAAAGTAAAATACTTTAAAAAAAATTTTTTTTAATCCTGAAGTACAACCACTTGATAAAGCAAGAATATAAGTTTTGACTTATTTTTTAATAATTATTATAATAATTAAGTAAATAATCATCTCATAAAAATTTTGTTTCAACAAGACTTTATATATAGTAATGTGCAGTACTATGACTGAAATTCTGTTCTATGGAAGTGTCAAAATATAGAATTTTTGAATACTTGTGAATTTTAGATATTATAATATATTGGTATAATTTACTAGAATTTTAATGATGGTCATGGAAAGAGACGATTTTCTTAAAGTAAGTAAATAATTAGTATTGACAATAAATTTGTAGATACTGTGCTATTTGAGCTTGTTAATTGGTATATCTTGGTCATGATTATGACGACTATATACAAGCTTGAAAACACGTTGCCAGCAGAAGAAAATGTCTACGTTGGAGAAAACAAAATCTCTTCAGTAGAGTCTTGATTAACTGGAATACTCTAGAATAACTGTCTATAATTAATTAAATTTTTGATTGAGAGTTAGTTGGCATAGAACTTGTTTCAATTATTTATTAACTTTCTGTAAATGTATTAGAATAGTTCCTACCTTAGTAAATGCAGTGTAGTAAACATTCTTGGCAAGATAATATCTAGCTACATTTGTTCATTATGTAAGCATAAATTGAGCTTATGTTCTGAAATGGTTTGAACACTGAAAATGCAAAGTTGAATAAATCCTAGTTTCCTATCTACTGGTATCTCACAATTAGAAACCCATCAGAAGTGTTAAGAATGACTCTGCAACATAAAGTGGTCAGAACGGGAATTAACAGACTTTTAAAAGTCCTTGACAGTCTAATAAGTAAAAATGATATTCATTATAATTTAATACAAATGTATTTTATTACAGTTAGTTTGATCATCTTTCATCTTTTAAGTTTCATTTGTGGTGCTTACAGTGTGAGCTGTCTTTTCGTATCCATGGCCCATTTTTTATTTAGACTGTGAGTGTTTCTTCCCAGTGATATGTGGAAGCTCTTTATATATTAGACTTGGATTATGGTGACTTTTTTTGCCTTATAGGTGTTTTATTAAAAACCTACTCAGACTTATCACTATTTACTTTTATGGCCTTTGAATATTGTATTACACATAGAAAAGTTTTCTTTGTCCTAACACTTTATATAATTCTCCCAGATTTTCTACTATCACTGTTGTAAGGTTCACATTTTTATGTTTAAATATTTAATTATTATGTTATGAGGTGTCATTGTGTGTCCAACTATTTTTTTTTTTTTTTGCATAGAATTCCCACTGCTTTGGAGTGTCATTTAAATTCTCTTAAGAATTCTGCCCGTTTTTGGATTTCTTGTCAATTAGATTACTTTGGCTTTCTAGTCACATCCTATGGTTTCCCAATTTTAATTATTTTTCATTACATTAATATTATAATTTTCTTTACTATCAAAAATAAATATACTTCTAATTCCAATTCCAAGTTATTTGCTTCCCCTGAGCTGCTAAAAGTAATGCATAACTCTATGAAATGAAGTCTCAGGTATTAGTTAGACCCAAAGAGAAAACTGGCACGAGGCATCTCCCCCTGAGGGTTGAGGAGACACATGAAGAACTGAATCAGAGATCAAGGCCAATGCCTAGGAATTGGCAGATTCTTAGAAGAGCTTGTGAAGCAGAGACTTTCAAAACTCCACAGGGAAAATCAGCGTTGGCACATGTTAGCATGTTGAGTTTCTCCTACTATCAAGAGAACAGAAAACAGTGGAACCCATGGACAGGTTACTATACTGACTTGAGATTGCACATATGTAGAGGCCAGATGCAAAGCCACTTCCTCCAGTCGTCCCAAACATGGACTGATGTCCTGTCTACTTCTACATCACTACTTATCAGCTTTGTGTCTCCTGACCCTAAATGTAAACACAAATCCACACCTGAGCACAAATGCCTTGAAAAAAAATGTTGCAACATGTCTCAGGGGGTCTGTATTGATCTATGGCTTCTGTAACAAATTACCACAAACCAAATGACTCATAACAACACAAATGTATCATTTTACAGTTCTGAAACTCAGCAGTCTAAAATGAACCTTAGAGGGCTAAAATCAAGATGGGAGCAGAGCTGCATTGCTTCTGGAGGCTCTAGGTTAGAATCTGTTTCCTTGCCTTTTCCATATTCTTTTTATTATTTATTTTATTTTATTTTGTTTTGTTTTATTTTATTTTATGTTTTAGAGACAGAGTCTTGCTATTTGTGGTGACTGTTTACAGCTGTGATCATGGCACACTGCATTCTCAAACTCCTAGCCTCAAAGATCCTCCCACCTCAGCCTCCCAAGTAGCTGGAACTACAGGCATGCACCACAGCACAACCTTTCCAAGCTTCTTCATGCTGCCTGCATTCCTTGACTAGTGGCACCTTTATCCACCTTCAAAACCAGCCATATAGTACCTTCAAATCTCTCTCTCATTCTCTCTCTCCCTCTCTCTCTCATCTCTGCCTCTCTCCTCCTCTACCCCTTTGCTATGTCCTAACATCGTCTTCTCTCCTTCTTTTCTGTTGTCACATCATCATCTCTAACTAATTCTTCTTTCATTCCTCTTGTAGAACATCGATAATCATCAGGCACACCCAGATAATCCAGGATAATCCCCCATCTCAAGATCCTTAATTATATATGATAAATCCCTTTCCAGGTAAGGCAACATATTCACAGATTCCTGGGATTAGGATGCAACATCTTTGGGGAGCATTATTCAGCATACCACAAGGTCCAATAGGCCAACAAAGGAAATTCAGTCACAAGAATCGAAACATACTCTCACTGAAATACAGTTCCTAGAGAAGTGAGATGAAACATAAAATAAAAATAGAAGTACTTAAGGAAACTCAGGAGCAGTAGAAATGCACGCACACACACACACCATTTTTCCCAAATAAACAATTAGAATATTTGGAAAAATAGACAATCACACTTGAGACCAAATTCAGGCCCTGGGAGATCAAGGGAAAAAGATAAGGTGATAGAAATCCTGAAGGACAATAAAGAAACTGTAGGAGAGATTCAAAAAAGCCGTAATAAAAATGATAGGCATTCCAGAAAGATAAAATGGAACAGATGGAAGAGAGACAATAATGAAATAATGAGAGATAATGCATTTGTGATGAAAACAAAAGGCCTGTTTCTACAGACCGAGAGGGCTCTCTGAGTTCCAGGCTGTACTGATGAGAAAAGACACACAGTTGGCATATCCAGTAAACCTCCTGAACGATAAGGACAAAGAGTAAAATAACACAAGCACAGAGTGAAAGTACATGTTCCTTACAAAAGGAAAACAGCCTAGTGTTTGGGGTTCTCCTGGGCAACACTGGAGGCCAGAGGACAGTGTAATATAAAACCCTGCAACCAGAGTTTCCTGTGCCCATTCAAGATAGTATTCCGGTGTGGGGGAGAAAAAAAAATTTAAGACCATGCAAGAAATCATAGAATATATCATTCATGTGCCCTATCTGAGGAGAGTACTTGAGCAAAGATTCTTAACTAAATAAAGAAGTGATCTGAAGCAGAAACCTCAAATGGGGGGGAAGTATGGGAGTAGAAAACAAAGGAGGGAGACAAAAGCACCTCATTTGATGGTGCTGTGGACACATGTGCACAGTTGAAAATTAATCTAGTGGATAATGAAAGACTGCCCAATAAAATTGTGGAATAAGGGCTCTTTAACAGAAGGGACATACTACTGACAGTCTAAGTACCACGCAACCCTACAAAATGTAGGAGTTTGGGGAAGGAAAGTGAGGGATGGGTGGAAGGATCAATGCTTTCCAAAGTCGCCATCTGGCAGAGGTGTGTGGAGAGCAGAAAGGAACAGTGAAAATGTTCTGAAAGTCTTATTTGGGAGGGTTAGATGAAGTAAGGGCAAAACAGAATCTTTGAAAAAGAAATAAATAGCATCTTGTTTTCAAATAGGCTGAATCATATGGGTCTTAATCCATGGTCAGAGAAAAAAAGAGTGATAATTAATGGAATGGAAAAGTAGAAATTGTAAGTTAACAAAGGAAAATTTGGAATTAATGGAAGCTATATCACACCAGCAAATATTAGGAAAGTGCTAGAATGAAATCAGCCCCCTGGCCCCAATCCCTCATCCATAGGGAGATCTGGGTATCAGCCCTTGGACTGCTTCTGTTCCTCATCCACAGCACTCTATAAATGATATAAAGTAGTCTCAAGACTCCAAGTACTGTTTATATGCTAATACTACTCAAAGTAGTATCTGTAGCCTGGAACTTTCCCTTCAATTGCAGACTTAAATATTCAGCTACTTACTTGATCACTCCAGTTGGCTGTTTTATATAGATATCCCAAATTCACCATATTTAAAACCCAATTTCTAATAATCTCACCCCCAATCCACACATACACACTGCAAAACTCCTGCTTCAGAGTCCCTACCTGACTGTTCTCATTATATCTACACCTCTGTGGTCCTAGCCACCTTCACCTCTTGCTTAGAATATTGTCATGGTTTCATAAAGTATTGAACTGTTGCTACCTTTGCCCAGTGTCTTAACTAATATCAACACAGTAGGTGGAGTAAGCCTAAAAAGTCAGCTCATATCACTTCTGTGAATAAAAACTCCACATGGAAGGAGACATTAGTTTACCGATTTATTTTTTCCCAATGATGGACACATAGAACAGTGCAGTGGCTCTTGCTATTTCCCAACGAATATTTTTTGATGGAATGAATGAATTAATGAATGACTAAATGAAGAAACTGGAAATAATAGAGCAAGCCAGATGACACCAGTCAAATGAAACAAAAGAGGAATTTAATGTTACATGTTACTTACGTTAATACTGGACATTGTGAGGACAAATGGCGATGTAAGAATGAATGAATTATTATAAATATGAACATAGCAAACAACAGATGATATAAGTACATAAATCATTGAGATGATTAGAAAGATGATTATAAATGTGTAGAGAACGTAATAAATTTAAAAACACAATTTTAAGAAAATTTGAAGTGAAAGACTAGCATTTACTAATATTTATTCAATTAAGAATATGTTTTCTTATACAAAGCTGGTGGGAGTTTAAATTTCTGTAATAATTTTGGAAAACTTCTTGGCAGTATTTATTTTCAATAAATACACAGTATACTTCTGTTACCACATAGAATATAAAATGCTGCAAACATAGAATATATAATGCTGGAAACAATGACATTGACATTCTAACAATGAAAAATAGCTGACTAGGCTACAAAAGTAGAACTTTTCTTGAATACATTAGAGAACTTAGATTTCAAAGTAACCAAATAAAGTGAAATCCAGTGGAAAATATCAATACTATGCACAATGAAATGAGGATTATAAGCAGAAAATGGAAACTATAACGAAGTGTCAAATGAAAAAAGCAAGAAATAAAAATCATAATATCAGAAATTAAAAATCCTTATAAAAAGTATAAGTGAAATTGAAGATAGTTCAATAGTAATCATTCAAACTAACAAAGAAGAAAAAAAAAAGGAAACATGAACAGAATAACCAAGAATGAGGGACAATATCAGTGGTGTAATATACACATAAGTGTAGTTCCAGAAAGAGTAGAAAGAGAGAGTAGGACAGAAGAAATACCAGAAGCTGAAAATTTTCCAAATGTAATGAAATATATCAAATGACAAATTCAAAAGACTCTAGGAATTCCAAGGAAGATAAATACCCCCCCACACTCACACACAGGTATTCACCCTGATACTGTTTGGATGTTTGGCTCCTCCAAATCTCATGTTGAAATTTGATCCCTGGCGTTGGAGGTGGGGCCTGATGGGAGGTGTTGGATCATGGGGGCGGATCACTCATTAACGGCTGGGTGTCCTCCCCTGTAGTAATGTGTGATTTCTCACTTTATTAGTTCATGGGAGAGCTGATTGTTTAAAAGAGCCAGGCACCCTCTCCTCCTCTCTTGCTCCTTCTCTCACCATGTGAGGGGACACACCCTGCTCCCCTTTCACCTTCTACCTTGATTGGAAGCTCCCTGAAACCCTCACCAGAAGCAGATGCTGGTGTCACACTCCTTGTACAGTCTGCAGAACCATGACCCAAATAAACCTCCTTTATTTATAAATTACCCAGGCCCGGGCATTCCTTTATAGCAATGCAAAACAGAGCAACACACACACCTACACACATCAAATTTAAACGGAAAATTTTGAATGCACTGAGAAAAATCAGGCATATATACAGAGGAACAAAAAGAATTAGACAATCCCACTAATACCACCACTGATTCTGCACCCATGAGAAACCCAATACTGAGAGAAAAAATTTGGAGACAAAAGAGTACAAACATATGACTTCATTTATATAAGGTTCGGGAATAGGCAGAATTAATCTAGGTTGAAAGAGGTAGAAATGTAGTATCTTTCAGCACATCGCCTTATAGGGAGCACAGTGGTACTTTCAGGGGAACCAGAAGCATTCTTATATCCTTATTTTACATTTGAATTTGCCTATTTTTTTTTCATAAATTGGCATATCCATCTTTTTCTTATATATTTTTATATATATTCTGTACATTCATCTTTTAAAAAATTATGTATTGAAACTATGTGAAGCTTTTTCAAGGATGAGTTAAACATGTCTCAGTTGCCTTGAGATTTTATGATACACTTTTTTGTGAGAAAAATCAAGTTGCAGTAATGTGTATATGATATAAGCTCAATTTCATACGTGGGTAAGGAAAATACCTATATAATATTTTTTACTTGAGTGTGTGAACAGTGAGAACATGTGGATTAGTGGAGAGAGCAAGCCAATACCAAGAAAAACTATTAAAAAAGCAAAGTTGTTAAAGATAAAATAAAAACCAATATATGTGTATATATGCATGTATGTATTTAACTATCTCTCTCATGAAAAGATTTTTGCCGGTTATCTATAGTAATTGAAAATTTCACGTGATTTTTTACTTTCCTCTTACATTTTACTATCTTGTTTGAAGTATTTATAAAAAGTATGAATTATTTATCTAATCAGAAAGAAACAAGGAAAAGCTTTTTATTTAAAAAAGAAAACTTGTAACCCATGTGTAATATGTAAATTTGTATGACTCAGAGTAAATTAATCATTATAATATCCTACTCCTAAGATTTGTCACATTGGAGAGCTTCGTGAGTAGGTAATTCTGTCTGCAACTGTCTAGCTGTCTTTTTGTCTCTGATACCTTCCACTATTTGCTTGCTGATGGGTATAAACAGGTTATATCACAGCAATTCCCCTTGACATACCTTGGAGCCACTGCCCACTGTGCAACATAGAATAAATGTTGCTGCTCTGTAATCCTTCTGCTTCTGGGTTTACAACTCTCTTTTTCCTCGATATCATTGAATGCAGTGGCACTGCCGGCACTGACCTCTCTTTGTGACGCCCACTTCTGTCCTTTCTTTGACATAGTGAACAAGTTATTATTCTTTAAGTAGTGCTGTACAATAGGATGCTCTGCAATTATGGAAATGTTCTCTATCTGTACTGACAATGAGGTAGTGACTAGCCACAAGTAGCTCTTGAGCACTCGACATGCGGCTACTGCCATTGAGAAACTTTTAAATTTTTATTTAATTTTGATTTATTTGAATTTAAGTTAAATAGTCACATGTGGCCAGTGTATACTGTTATTAGGCAGTGCAGCTTTAGAGTGAATCTTTCAGTGATATTGGGCGAATAATACTTGTGGTTATTTGTTTTGGGGGTATCCACAGTATCTCTTCCCATCCAGAATCGGTTATGGAATCCGTACCATTTAGAGAAGTTTGTTCATATCTGAGTTATCACATGGATTGAATATGAATTCTCTTTCATAGGAATTCTAAACTCCAACAACTCAAGGAATATTCTTGGGCACACTTTTAATGTTAATAAATATATGTGGCAGTTATAATAAAAAATTCTTAAACATTTTCTGAAAGGGGTTCATCTGCCAAAAACACACTAGGAGGTGATGTTGTCTAATTCTTCCTGTGAGCCCATTACAGCTTCATCTCTGAGCCAGGCAGAATTGTACACACACAGACACCCCACAGTTAGGGAGCACTACACTTACCTTTGGATCAGGGGAATGTAAGTGTTTTTTTTCTCCTGCAGTCGCTACAAAGGAGAGAACCTGAGTAATCCCCAAAGCACTTGCCTAAAGTTCTTTTTCTCTGTCCCTAGTCTGTCACCTCCCAGGAGGAGAGCAAGACCCAGAGCAGGGTCAGAATTTGCTTACACATTTATAGCATCACAATTCAGATGTCATTCAATTTCCCTTGCTCTCCTTTGGGATACTTATAGACTCTCGAGACACAAATTGCACACCCCCTTCTGAGCAATAGGGAGGCGCTACCCATAGCACAGAGGTTCAGTGTGAGAACACTGGAGCCAGACCGCCTGGTATTGAGCCCTGGTTTCTCTTCTTCCTAGTTCTGTCTTCTCGAGCAAGTTTTTAATCTCTTTCTGTCTCCCTGCCCTCACTTTAAATGGGGTCCAATAAGAGTATATATATGTTGAAAGGGTGAAATAAATCGGTATACAGTTGTCCCTCAAAATCCATGGAGCATTCTAGGACTCCCCTGCACATACCAAAATCTACATTATTCAAGTCCCTGATGCAAAATGGCCTGGTATTAGATCCCACTTATTTATTTTTGTTGCTGCGGCGATTGCTTTGGGATTCTTCTTCAAGAATTCGTTGCCTAGGCCAATGTCTGAAAGGGTCTTCCGAACATCTTCATTTAGAATTCTTAAGGTTTCATGCCTTAGGTTTAAGTCTGTTATCCACCTTGAGTTGATTTTTGTGAGAGGTGACAGGTGGGGGTCTAGTTTCAATCTTCTGCAGGTAGCTATCCAGTTTTCCCTGCACTGCCAAGGAAACTATCATTAGAGTGAATAGACAGCCCACAGAATGGGAAAAAATATTTGCTCTCTACACATCTGATAAAGGGCTGATAACCAGAATCTATCTAGAACTCAAAAAAATCAACAAGAAAAAATCAAA
>CAUYSK010097024.1:0-26705 GCA_963575035.1 Avahi laniger | reverse complement strand
AGGTTACGTGTGTTGCCCTTGCCCCCCCTCCCCCCCTCAGTCCAAGTTTCAAATATGTCCATCCCATTGCGTGGTGCACATTGCACTCTTTGTGTATCTTTTAAAAATCATGCTCTATCAGGCCTTGTGCTTGCCAGAAGTAGTCTGCCAGATTTCTATTCTTTCTCTCTTTTTTACGTTGAGGAAACATCCAGGGGAGGGGAGGAAATGTCCCCTTTCTGATGGACAGCTTTTTTCGCATGCAAATAAGGACTTGACATAATAATGTCCTAATAACCAACAACTTTTATAATTTGCTTCAACAGGATGGATTTTTAGAAATAACTTGTATTTCTTCCAATTAAACATAATTGCCTTTGCTATTTACAAAAGAAGTTTTCAGATAGAAATTTTAGACAGTCATATCACAGGGAGTATTGGCATATTGTCCATGGGTAATCAAACCAACCTGGTTTAAAAACAATAACCACAAAAAACAACCATAAAACTGTAGGAAACATTTGTTTCACTATGAATCAATCCTGCCTCAAGAAAACCTTTCTGATGCAACAAATAGCCCTCCAAGGAATCAGCTTTTCTGCTCTTAACCACTAGAAAAACTCTACAATTTTTCTCACTCTTCTCATTGGTAGATTGTTT
Organism: Avahi laniger; assembly: GCA_963575035.1. NCBI lineage: Eukaryota > Metazoa > Chordata > Mammalia > Primates > Indriidae > Avahi > Avahi laniger. The sequence continues at coordinate 26,066 of CAUYSK010097024.1, read as the reverse complement.
TTGGTATGAATATGGCAGGGACAGTGTTTGCATGATTGGTTATAAAACTGATGAAAACTGTCAGATATTCTTTTCTAGTTGAGAAGACATTAGCCTTGCACATGTTCCCATTAATGAAAAGAGAAATGATTTGCCTGACATCATTAGTGATAGGGTTTGGTTAGAACCTCCTGCCCATAGTACTTTCTGCTACACTGTATTTCCTAGCCCCAATTAAGCAAAAATAGTTCTTTACATAAAATCATATGAGGAGGATAAGTCTCAGGGCAAAAAGTGACTTTAACAATAAGCTGCTAGGAGACTTATTATGGTTAATTATCATTAAGCCTATCACAGAAGTTCTTGGATTCACTTTATGCCCTTTGCCATCTAAAGCAGACAAACCTCCCCTAAGTGCAGTTTATTCAGGAATTCCTGCTGCAGATTTTGTTTCTCCAATTTTGCTCAGTGTCTTCTGCTCCAGAGGATCCTAAGGGGATAGAGTCTTGTCTTGAAAAGTCAGGAGAATTTATTACTCTTGCTGTCATACCAGGGAAAGGAGATGAATTTATTTAGCAGCATCTGAAAATAGAATTGCCTCAACGTTGTTGATGCCTGCTGTTGATGCTAAATGATGAATACTAAGCACCTGGCACACAGTTTGCATTTCTCTTCATTTATCTGTTCTTCGTATCCCAGCGCTTTAAGATGCATGGAGCACATTTTCAGTGTGTTCTCCTCTTGGCTGGGAACCAGGCAGTAGATGTCATTGATTATTTGTTGAGCATCCATACCATGTGGGGAGCTGTACAAAGCACAGCATGGAGTTGTAGAAAGAACCCAAGTGTGTAGAATTCCTGTATTCTATACAGAAAACCTGTATTTGAATGTTGGCTCTGTCAAGATCCTAAGTTTGTGATCTTGGGCAAATTACTTAACTTTCCTAAGTCTTGCTATCCTTCACTCTGTAAAATGGGGGTAATATGATAACAGCAGTCTTGTGTACTTTTGAGGGTTGACGTTAGGTTCCAATGCATTACTACATGGCCTAGAGTTCTACAAATTGTGGCATTTGGGTCAGGCCTAAGGTGCTGTATTCCAAGTCCAATCTTGTCTCTGCATGCTGCAGACAACGAACAGCCCTCCCCATAGGTATGATGGGAAGCATCCTCCTTGCTTCACAAAGTACTTCTACCATGAAATCTTTGAGGCCTACATTTCTTTTACCCGAGGATAAAGTGTTTTATAGCACAACCAGAAACTCTGCTTCAAATGGTGGTCGCATTCGGAACGGAAAGTGTGTGACATGAACCTTGGAGTTGCAGCTATTCAAATACTAGCTTTGTGATCTTGGCAAAGACACATAGCCTCACTGAGCTTCAATTTCCTTAACTGTAAAATGGATATGAATAATAGTACACACCTTCATAGGATTGCAAGGAGGTTTGAATGAGACGAAGTATGCAAAGTACCTAGCAGAGGGTACGTTCTTACTAAATGGTAGTTCCTTCGAAAACAGGAGAGTGGGAGAAAATGCTCTTCCACTTTTAGATTTTAGCCTATTTTGTTAAGGCTGGCAAGAATTGCATGAGCCTCTGGCAATGAGGCAGGTAGTTACCTCTCTCCACAGTCATGGGGAGATAGTTTGGTAAAGGATAAAAAAAAATGATATGTATCCTTTTGAAACCTCAGCTATCTCATCAGTAAAATGGGGCTAATTTCACAGTTAAGGAAACTCAGGTCCTGAGGGGGAAATTTTTTGTCCATAGCGAGTCAGTTAGTAAGAGGCAGAGCTGGGATTCAACCCAGGCGGTCTAACCTCAAAGGCTACATGATTTCCACTGACTCAAAGCAACCTCCTGTAGCTAGAGTTTCATGATAATTCTTTTGGCAGCTGATGGGGAGAGGGGTGCATGGCAGACTCTCCCTGAGGTATCCCAGTCCCTGAACTCTAGGTCAACCCTCTCCCTACTAAGGGTGCTTCCTGGAAATGGTAGTTCCACCTTAGCTGTCCCTTCCTCCATGGCCATTCTGCTTAAGTTCCCAGCAGCCACTGAATTTTTGGCTGAGAAAAAACAAACATTTTTCTGGAAGAAAGTAACAGGTAAGTCAAATCTCTCTGCTCTAGTCAACTGCTAAGACCATGCAGGGATGGAATAGGTAAGTCCTGTTTCTCTCTGGCTTCTCCTCACACTTGCCAGCCTTTGGCTGTCCACAGATCGCCCAGCAGAGCATGGAGAGGAGGACATGCCACTGTGGTAGTTGTCTAGAAGGGACTGAGTATCATAATCTTTCTCACTTCCTTATTCTACATATCTAGATTCAAAAACCTGTCTATAATCTGCTTCCAGCCAGCTCTTTCCTGTTGGTTTAGAATCCCTGAACTTTGACCCTGGTCTGTTCCCTGGCTTCCTGTCTGTTTCCTTACAACTGCATAGCACTCTCAAAGGCTCATCCTTCTGACACACCTCTGGGTATCTCCATCAATCAGTTCATTTCCTGACCATGACTATTCTGATATAGGACATTTTACATTGTAGACCTCCAGAAAAGAGCAAGACCTCCCTTCTTCTCCTACCTGATCTCTTAATAGTTTTGTAACCAACTTCAGCCCCAGCCAGACTCTCCTGCCCATTGCCAGGCCACAGTAATTCCTGGACCTGGCATCATTCATGCTGTTTCTCTGTTGCTTACTATTACCAACACCAGGAGCGTCTCCTCCCCTCTGCCAATCAAATCCTCCTGCACTCATCGTTGAGGTCTCTAATCAGATGCTGCCTCACATGTCATGGCTGTCATATGGAGATCACAGAGATTGTTACCTTTTCAGAGAATAAGAACCCATATAGCATATTTCCATCATTCTAAGATGCATCGTTGATTTAAAAAACAACTCTTCAGACAATAAAATGAAATACTGAAGAATACATGAAATACACATAGCAACTGTAAGGGGGCCTTTATTTTCAGAAGCATTAAAGTAAGCATTAAAGTGCCAAAAGAAATACATGGGTCTTAGTCTTGAGAAAAGATGGTAGCCTGCACCATCCTATCCAACACTTGCTTATAGATTGGCATGAACTGTTCTCTGTCTCTTCTCAGTGTGTCTTGTCTCCTTAGCTAAGTGGTCCATCTGTTGAAATAAAAAATTTCCTTTTCCCCCTTATTTTTTCTTATTTTTAATCCCTCTTCCCAGATCCCTCCCCTATGCGTCCCTCCTGTCCGAGCACATAGTAGGTTCTCAACAAATCCTTGGAGAATTGGATTGATTGAATCCAATCAGCTTGAATCATCTCTCTCCTGCTGGGCCAAGACCAGTATGAAATCTTATTCCCTGCAGAGAGAGCTCACTGGCTTAAATACATATATTTTCTCTCTCTCTCTCTTTCTCTGTCTCTTTCCCCTCTTATTTTTAATATTGTTGACTCCAGTTTACATGCTGTACTTTTCATTACTTTGGCTTTGTATTTGTATCACTCCTCTTGCACAGTCATGTAAAAACCTAGAAAGGCATTTTAGAGAACAATGTGAATGAGCTGTCACTGTAACTATTTTCTTTCTCTGTCTTTGGATGCTCTTCTAGCTGTAGGATGGTTGGGTCCTGCAGGTGTACTGTTGGGGGCCTCCTAAGGTTTATTTCATGTCAAGGAATGCAGGCATCATAGCACTTTGCCTTCCACTCAGATGCCTTTAATGAAGAATGTATTCATTAGAAATGGAACATGTGTTCATTAAAATCAATTCATAGAGAAAAATACAGCACCCTTAAGGAGGAGGGAAATTAAGGAGATTTGCAACCTGAAGAATAATTGACTTGTTGAAACCTCCTCCATCCAAAGGATCAGCCCTTTCCTAAAAGCCCTAATGAGTAATTGATATGGTGTTCTTGACAAAGGTGCTGATTAGTAATGGACTAAGGATCCATATTATTCAGCAATGTCTTTCAGAGGCTCCGTCCAATGAAGTAATAGTGTAACCTCTGGGTCCGTTAATTGGGAATATAAAGATAAAATGCAATGAATTTTTGAGTGTTCTTTGATCATTTCAGTTCCCTTTCCCATTTCCTATGAAAACCATGTTTTTGAATGACATGAATGGGTGAGAGGAAGGAGATTAGTAGGTATGCAGGAGACAGAAGCATTTTTTATATGTTGGCAACTACTGAGGGGACAAAGCAAGTGAGCTCAGATGAATGAAAAAGCAGGGAATAGATAAAGGTTAATTTTTAGGACCTGCTGGAGACAGCGTTCCATTGATTTTTGGAGATCCCAAGTATCAGTGAGTGTGGGTGATGATGACTGCAGAGTAGAAGATGTTTGGAAAGAAAAACTGCCTGGAGAAACTGAGAAAGAATACTTAGGGGGTTTCTCTTATACTAAGGTTAACTGTGGCCTGTGCTTTGTTTCCCAGAGAGGCAACATAATGCGGTATTTATCAGCAAAAACCTGGGAATCAGGTTGTTTGGTTCTACCATTTACTAACTGAATTACCTTAGTGTGTCTGTGCCTCAGTTTCTTTATTCATAAAATCGAATAATAAAAGTACCTACCTCATGAGATTGTGTGGAGATTAAATGAGTAGATGTATAGGAAGTGTTAAAAACAGGACCTGACATACATTCACAACTACCTAAGTAATTTTGATTATGGTTTTTGGTTTAGGATGACTTTCTTAGTCCATTCCCTTTCTACTTCAGCTGCCTATCTTCTGCTTTTGGCTTGGCAGGCATTCCCTACTCTGCTCTCTTACTTGATTTCTTCTATTTAAAGGTAAACAAACTGAAAGCTTATATCTTTGTGGATTTGACAGGAAGAAATGAGATGAGACAAAAACTTCATTAGAACAAAAAATGGACCATGAATTTGCAGGTACAAAAGGTCAGATTGGCCCAAGCCAAATCCTGTGTCCATTTGAGATTCTAATATCATTATGGTCAGTGACAAAAGGGATAGATTTCCACCTGTGTGTTAGATTTACATCTAATAAGATGGATCTCTCAGTGACATACTTGGGGACCCTGTTAGGTTTACTAATTCTTTCATATCACCAGGGAAAGGAAAAATAGAGGAGTAAAAGCAAGAAGGGGGAGTAAAAAATGGCACAGCAAATTGTGTTAGTAGAATTTGGACACGTTTTCTCCTTGGGAATCAGGTTTTATGTTCCGCTTGACTTGTTTTATCTGTTGCTTTTTCCTGACCTCTAAAGGCATGAGAAGCTAAACAATTGAGTTTGAGTTCAAGAGTTTCTATTGTTTTTATTTTTTGTAGAAACAACCTCATATTCACCTCTCTGAAACTCTCCTTTCAGAAGGTGTGTTTTTTTAAAGAAATGCTTATTGAGTTCCTGCTATGTGCCTGCTACTCTCTTTTGATCTTTATAACAACCTGTCAGGCACTGATATCCCTGTTTTATCGGTGGGAAACTGACTGTACGTGAAGTTTTGAAGTGTCCAAGGTCATGTAGTACTTTATTTGTTGTGATGGTATTTTCCAAAATGAAAATAGCTTTATTGCTGCTATATTTTATTATGGGACCAATATGTACCCAATGTTAAAATAAATGAGAAGATACAGAAAGGGTGAAAGATATAAAAAATACTGTCAACATTTTAGTATATAGCTTTCCAAGACTGTTTTCTTTTACCTATCATTATATTTATTTCTTTATCACTTCATTTGTATTCAGGTAATCCTAAGATATCAGTCCATATCTAATCAAGAGTGATCTGACTGACAAGTATTGACTGCAAGTATTGCAGCAAAAGTTCACCTATTTGCCAACAGGCCCATTGCTGCTTATGCATCTAACTTACATGTTGAGGAAAGGATCTGTCAAGAAGCTGGAATTGTTTTAAAGGGCCAGGCACCAGTTCATTTTGAGTGCCATCAGTTTTCTTCACCTTGGGTGGACTCTTTTTCTCTTCCACATTTTCTCTCATACGCTACTTTTCCAACCCCTTTGAAAGGTACCTTGAGCCTCTGACATCACGGTAGACCAGGAGATAAGAAGAGGCTGCACACTGGATGTAAGACATGAAATCCTTGGTGGCCTGAATATCAGTTTAGCCATTTTCAACATCACTGCTTCTCTAACACTTGCACTGCAGCTGTGGCATGAGTAGAAAAGATTTCAATAGAACCCTGGTATAAAAATATGAAACATGTATTAATAGTACCAGAGGCAATAAGCATGGGGACTTTGAGGCTGAGAGAGCAGCATATTGTCAATATATAGAGAAACTTGTAACACAGAGGACGGGGCAGACTGATTCAGAAGTGCTGCTGTTTAACAGCATTCTCCCAGACACATCTAGCTCTTTTGACCTCTCCTGGTTCCAACTTCCACATGGCTTCTGATAGATGTTCTATCAGGTGAGAATCGGCCTATGGCCTATAATTAGATTGCTGGTGACAATGTCTTGACTCCAAAAAAGAGGAGTGGATGGATGACCGGTGCTGCCAGAATATTAAGTGAGCCTATGAAATCCCTCCTGCCCTTGGCAAGACATGAGGCAGCTACATCAGGTACTCTAGGAAAGTACCTGATCTAGAATTTTTAAAAAGTCTATTGTTTCTTGGATGTTTCACCTTTAGAACCAAGTGATAATGGAGAATTATAGAGGCTTTGCAAGGCTATCTAATGTGGTCGTAAAGATCATGGTGCTCCAATCATTCCTGTCTGAGTTTCAATCCCAGCTCTGCTACTCATTGGCTGTGTAACCTTGGGCGAGTTACTTGGTCTCTCTAAGCCTCAGTTTACTCATTGCTAAAATGTGGACAAGAAAAGCAATTATGATTGTAAGATTTCTGAAGTGTAGGGAAATAAGCAATCTGCTCTTGAGAGAGCTCAAGGGGAAGCTGGGCTCTTGTAGAACCAGATTTCAGTTAAGCAAAAAGTTGTTATGTGAGCAGGTTAAGCATGTTAGGGAGTTTTCATACTTTGAAATTGTGGTTTCAGAAAGCACAGTGGCAAAGGTTGGAAGAATGCTATGCAGAAAGGAAGGGAAGAGCCATCCTAGGACTGGGAGGGGATTGGGACTAAATGAGGACATTTACATGTTTTGATACTTTCTCTATTGTACTTTTATTATAGGTGGTTAAGTGCATGTCTTTTCTTTTTCAATAAAATCATAAGTCATAGACTGGGTTTGACTCCTCTTTGTAATCCCACAGGGCCATACATATACTAAGTATTCTATATGACTTGGATGATAAAAATGTCTCTTCTCTGATATTAATCTAATGTTTTAAAGTCATCCTGAAGATATAATCTTGTCAAAGGAAAGTGTAAAAATATCTAAATGGATCATATCCACAGATTTTGCTTATTTCTTTTGTTCAATATTACTTTACTCCTGTAAAGAACTCTCAGGGCACTGGTCAGGAGTAATTTCCCCCTTCTATAACCATCCAGCCTTTCCATGGTTTAGTGATCTACCCTTAATTAGGGTTCTAGGAGCTGGAGCCTGGGGTATAAGGCAGGCTCAGCAGTGTGATGTCCCTAGTGTCCAGGGAAGCCTCATGTATTACTTTTTTATTATTTTTTATTTTTTGAGCAAACATGTGTTACTGAATATGCCACTAGCCATGCACTGAACTTCTTTATTTTAAATTGATATATCATAGCTATATATATTTTTGGGGTATATGTGATACTTAGATACATGTATATAATGTGTGATGACCTAATCAGGATAATTGGGATATGTATCACCTCAAACATTTATCTTTTTTTTGTGCTGGTAACATTACAAGTCTTCTAGCTGTTTTGAAATAAACAATAAATTATTTCTAACTATAATTTCCCTGCAGTACTATCAAACATTAGAACTTATTACTTTTCTTTAGCTGTGTGTTTGTACCCATTAATCAACTTCTCTTCATTCCTCCCATCACACAAACACACACACACATACACACACACACACAAACACACACACAAACCTTTCCCAGCCTCTGGTTTTTTATCATTCTACTCTCCACCTCCATGGTATCAAGTTTTTTTGTCCCCACATTTGAGTGAGAATATATAATATTTGTTTTTCTGTGCCTGGCTGATTTCACCTAACATAATGACCTCCAGTTCCATCCACGTTGCTGCAAATGACAGGATTTTGTTCTTTTTTTTATGGCCAAATAGTATTTCATTGCACATATATGCCACATTTTCTTTATCCATTCATCCTGTTGATGGACACTTAGGTTGATTCCATGGCGATTGTGAATAGTGTTGCAATAAACTTTCAAAACAGGTATCCCTTTGATATACTGATTTCCTTTCATTTGGAAAGTGGGATTGCTGGATCATATGGTAGTTCTATTTTTAGTTTTTTTGAGGAACCTCCATACTGTCTTCCATAAAGGCTGTGTTACTTTACATTCCCCCCAACACTGTATGAGTGTCCTCTTCTTCACATTGTCTCCAGTATTTGTTATTTTTTATCTTTTTGGTAATAGCCATTCAAATTGGGATGAGATGATATCTCAGTGTGGTTTTGATTTGCATTTCTCTGATGATTGGTGATGTTGAACATTTTTTCATATACCATTTGTATGTCTTCTTTTGAGAAATATCTATTCAGGTCTTTTGCCCAATTTTTAATTATATTATTTGGCTTTTTTGCTATTGAATTGTTTGAGTTTCTTATATAGTCTCATTATTAATCCCTTGTTGGATGAATAGTTTGCAAATGTTTTCTTCCATTCTGTAGGTTGTCTCTTCACTTTGTTGTTTCTTTTGTTATGCAGAAGCTTTTTAACTTGATGTAATCCTGTACACCAGACTTCTGACATAGGTTGCATATTCTGGCTAACAGTTGTGCAGCTTCCACTGGGTAGAGACCATCCAGGCTCTTATTTCCCTACCTATTAATTAAATCTAGATCACTTTTTCTATAAAGAGCCAGATGGGAAATATTTTAAGCTTTGTAGGTCACGCAGTCTCTGTCTCGACTTTGTAGCACAAAAGCACCCATAGACAATATATAAACAAATGGGAGTGGCTGAGTATTCCAATAAAAGAGGCAGCAGGCAAGATTTGGCCTGTGGGCTTCAGTTTGTCAACCTCTGGTCTAGAACATCCCAGGCATTTGGCACACTTTGATTTAGTGACCCTAACATGTCCACTTTATAATACATATTTGTCATTCTTAATAGAGTTGAAGGCAAGAAATTCATTCATTGTGTCAGCATTCCCTTTTTCATGCTTGAACATATCCCTGCTGCTGTGCTCATTAAGAAATCTTACTGAATTTTTGGTGGCTTTTTTTGCCTTGATGCATTTTCAAAATCTCTGATTATCGACTTTGGAGCACCTGGAAAAATAGCCATCAAATTCCTTTTTGTCCACCTAATTTCTACTTGGCACATGATGTTGTTCTTTTTCTTTTCCCTCATGCCTTTCCATATCTGAAAGATGTACTTCCTCTTGCAACATCTTCTTTGAATTTATTGTTTAACCAAGCACCACGCAGTACAGACTAAGCAGGACTTGCAGTCAGGAAAAAAGAGCTCCATGTGTGAGCAGCTATCACCTGATGAGCCTGGGTCCAGGCTTGGCCTCCTGATTAGATCTTCTCACACTGTACCAGAAAGCTATCTGTTAAACGCAATGTGGCATCCTGGATTGCGCCTTGAAACCGTAAAAGGACATTAGTGGAAAAACGAGTGAAATCCAGTAGTTTAATTAATAGGAATGTACCTATGTTAATTTCTTGCTTTTGACAAATGTACTATGGTTAAGTAAGATATTAACACTAAGAGAGACTGGGTGAAGTGTGTATCAGAACTTTCTGTACTATCTTTGCAACTGTTAAGCAAATCAAAAATTATCACAAAATTCTTAGTTTATTTAAAAAATCTACCTGCTTAACGAATCTCCCACTGTTCACCCCTCCCATTTCATTGTCAGGTATCATGGAGATCTCGTTTGTGATTATCTCATCAATGATAGCACATGAAAAGTGTAGCTCCCCTCACCCCAAACCCAACTCCTACGTTGCTTCCCTAAAACCACGTAACATATGCCAGGGACACTTCTGCAAGCAGGTAAGAATGCAGTTCTTACCGTATGTCTGTCCTCTGACTACACACCTCTTAGAAAATTGATCCATTATGCACACAGGGAGCAAAAAGAACGTGAAGAATCTCTTGAATTGAGAATAGAAAAAAAAGAGTCCTCTTGAATTATTGACCTAGTGGATATAGCTGTGGTAATTGGCAAAGTAAAAAGTGGCTGGTCGGACTGACCTCTCCTTGAAGAATAGATTCCCAGTCTTAATATTTTATAAACTCTTTTTCAAGCATAGCTTGCCCAATGTGGTAGTGGAAGAGGGAGCCAGACAGAGTGGCTTGACAGGAGGTAAAAAGGCCACCAGTTTCTGTTGCTCTGTAATTAATGTTGCCCATACTCCTTTACTCCCGTGAGTTAGGCCTATGGTTTAATAAAATGCTAATATTACCTAGGAGGGGAAATAAATCAAGGAAGGCTACGAAGAGCCTGAATGAAGGTGGGGACCTAGAGCGGAGCTCTGGTGGGTAATGATGTTTCTGTTTCATATATTTAGGTCAAAACCATTTTATGTACTCACATATACAGTAACATAAAAAGCAGATTTAAGGAAAAATGAATAAACAAGTGTTTTTTGGTCTTTATTTCTTTATTTTTTTTGAGTAGGCCCTTTTGTATGCAATAATGCTTTGACTTGGCTATTTTCCTCCCTGGGTTATATGTGGATGTGGATCCAATTCACCAATCAGAATCTGGTTTGTCAGGTAGGGTAAGCAAAAGATTGATGCCAGAGGAACAGGAGAATCAGGTTGATGCTATAGATCTTAGACAGATGGAGGCTGAGGCCCAAAGGGTCAGCTAAGGCAAAAAGGAACAGGCAAGTATCATTCATTCATTTATTCAACACATTTTTTGAGGGCTTAGCTATGTGCCAGGCACTATTCTAGACAATGAGTGAACAAAACAGACAAAATTCTCTGTATTCATGGGGCTTATAAAGATTACAAACAGATAAATATATTAGGAGGTGGTAAGTGCTATGAAAAATAAAAGCAAGATAAGGGAATAGATAGTGATGATGAGAGGCGGGGATGCTGTCTCAGAACTAGGTGAGCATGATCCAGAGGCTGAAAAGTCAAGTGTTGCAGCAAACCAGCACTAGTGGGCAAATATGCTAAAGACAGATGCTAATGCTAGGGCAGAACATTTGCTGTTCACTCTGGTTTATTATTTGTTAGATGTAGCAGGCTTGAATTCACAGGTATTGATCGGAGTCCTAAGGAGCCTGAAGAACAGGGGCATATTTTGCTTCTGATTGAAGATGAAGTAGAGTGCTGTATATGGTCACTAAAATGCCTTAACATTTGGAAACATTCCTTTATATGCCAATTGTGGGTTGCACTTACGATATCTCGCATGACACATTCCTTCTTCCACTTTTTTGATAGCCTATAACCTGGATTAAAGGTTGGAGAAAAACCAGAAAGAGAGGAAATTCCCAATCAAAGTGGGAAATCTTAAAATTAGTGTTAAAATTCCAGGCCAGGAAGCTCAGCATCTAAATGCAACTTTTAAAAACCTAATAGCCACAGAGGTACAGGACAGAACCAGGCGTAAAACTCGTACTTAATAGATACTTGAATGAACAAATGCCATAGTGAAAGGAGCAACTAGAAGCCAAAAAGGAGATGAAAAATGGCTTCCTGTGATATGACTTTTTCTTGAAACACAAATTCCCATTGTGAATTTTGCATCTTTTGAAGTAAGGCCATTTACAAGTAGTTATTTAAGCCTTCCCCCTCCCTTGAAAACCATGCTAATTAAATGAGGTCCGTTTATTTTCCTTACTTTAAATAACTAGTTAATGTACCTTACTAACTTATAGGTCAAAGCAATGTGATCTCATCCCAATCATATACTTTTAGGACCCTGGTCTTCATCGGTCTAAGAGTAATCTCATTAAATTGGCTCATTATCTTAAAAAATAAGAGGAAGACCTTTTTTTCCCTCCCCGTTTTTCAGTTATCTGATGCAGATGCTTTAGGGTATCAGACTAAATCTGTAGCTGTTATCTTTCTTCATTTAAGAGATGGATGCCTAAGTTATAACCTTTGCCATGATACATGAACTCATTTGCCTTATAACTCTATCATTTAAAAATTTAATCAGGAAAAAAGCGTATTCAATTCAAACTAAAGAACAAAAAACTTTGAATAGGACAAGTATTTTATTTCTCTTAACCCCCAAATATCAAGAAAATACAAAGATTTGAATCCAGACTCTTCAAAATTGGATTTCCAATGCCTTCACTCCCACTTTCTCCCAAGGGAAGAGAACAAATCAATTCTAGTTCATGTTTTCCTTCCTGGCCAAGGCAAAAAGTATTCATCATTTTCTCGGCAGAAGGTCATGTGGTTTCCTTGAAATCATGCTTTGTTTTCACATTCTGCTAGTTGATAAAAGTTCCCCTAAAGACTTTTTGGATGAAGAGATCATCTCTCCAAAATGAATGTGCTCATCTTTTTTATTGCAACACAAGAATTCATTTGAGATCTTGGTGGGATAAATGGCTTATAGCCTATAGTGACTGCAAGACTGGTTTATGACTAGGTAAAGCAGCTCTGCTATGTTTTCTTTCTCTTGAGGAGTTCCAGCGAAACTTGTTATCTATCTTGTTTTCTATTAAGAGTCTGAGAATAATTGCCTAGGAGGCCCAGGCTCATTATCCAAGTACTTTCTTGATTTAGCCAAAAACCTGGAGAGACACTAATTACATAGGCCACTGGTTAAAGAATCCTAGACCTAGAAGGGGTATTAGAGACCACAGAGTCCAACTGTATCATCTTAGAAAGAAGAAACTGGGACTCAGAGAGTGGAAGTCACTTGCACAGAGTTACACAGCAAATCAATGGTAAAGCTAGGATTATAAGGCAAGTTTCTTGATTCCCAATCTAGTGCACTTTATACAATCCCCTCATCAATGTTTAGCCCTGTGAACAACATCTGCATGATTATGTTCTCAGTAGGTTCGTTTCTCTGTTATGGAGTAGACAGCCACTGTGTCCCAACAGTGGTGTCCGGAAAAGTGAGGGGCTCTTGATTATTCTTCACCTTTGCCCAAATTTAGGCAGGTTGGGCTTTTCCTCCTGCATCAGATATTTTGTTAAAGATGTATTTTTTCTAAGCAGATAGAGAGGTTTGATAATTAGGCAGAAAGACAGATGAATAATCTAATTCAGCCTCCTTTGTTATGTGCTGTGCTGTCATAGAATGGTACTTATTTACCTCTGCATAATTATCCATGCATAATTATAAACTGAAATTTGAGAGGTAGAGAGTATGGTGATTAATCACACACACTCTCTTGTGCTAAACTGCATGGGTTCAAAACTTGTCTTTCTCCATTTAATAGCTGTTTGGCTTTGGGCAAGTTGCTTAATCTTTCCGTGCTTTAGGGTATCCTCATTTTAAAGATGAGGATAATAATGGTACCTATCTCAGTCTCAATTAAGATTCAATCAGTGAGGCAGAAACACTATAAGTGATAGAGAATAAGGGATTTTACTATAAGGATTAGAAATTGTGCAATTGTGGGAGCTAATTACTTTTCATAAGGCTAATGTCAGCGTTTCGTGTTGAGCCTAAGGTTGGCAGAGGAAGTAGGGAAGAGCAAAGACAAATTGGAACCCAAGAAGACAAACTGGATCCCATGATGACATCTGGAACCTGTGCTTATCTTTCACCATCTCTAGTCTTGATGATGTGGGTGATCTGCAGGAGAAGATGGTGCCTTTCACTGCTCCATGCCAATGAGATGGGCCAGTAGATTAGCAACCAGGATCATGAACTGAAACAGCACCTGGCCCCACAATATCCTTTAGAGTATTAAAAATGGCTGCTTTGTCATTTTTATCTTTCAAATCTCATACAAATTTCTCTTGTGGCAAACCCTAAGTTGGTGTCATATAGGAAAGTGATTCTGAGAAGCACAGTTTTAGATTATAACTAATTTGACACAATACAAAGTCACTACACAGTGCCTAGCATATTATAAACATTAGCTCTTATACTTGCTAGTGAGGTTCTTAGATTAGTGTTTTTCTCTTCTACTGGATTGAAGTGTCACGAGAGGAGAGAATGTGCATGTTTTTATGCATCATTGTACTCCTACCACCTAGCACAGTAGCTGGGATATATGGTGGGAACTCATGAAATATTTGTTGAATGAACAGAGAGGCAGACAGAAAGAAGAGAAAGGGGAGAAATTGTAACATTTGCTAAACAATCTATCAGCAAGTATTTATGAAGTTATGGGGAAATATGGACAGATGTATAAGATCTGGTCTCTGTTGTAACAGTTGAGGGGTAGGGAATTGGACATTGGGGTGTCAGGAACCTCAGTAGTACCAAGAAACTTTGAGCGGGCAAGTATTGTGATAACAGAATTGATCCACCTATTGGGATAGTCTCCAAAAAATGTATCTACCTGTACTGAATATTTTTCATTTTTCCTTCTAGGTCCAGTCCTTACCCTTTTGCATTCTGCTCTGTGGCCCAGAAGGCTGACCTTTACAGATGTATCAATGGGGTTCTTTTGCCATTTGTGTGGTTGGTTGGGTATAGCCAATTGGAGACAGCAGCAGCAGTATATGGGAGAAGAGAGAGGCCAGGATATTTATTCGCCCAGGTTGATTTTAGTTGTCAGTGGCTGAATTCCTCCACCAAAGGCCACAATTTGTTGAGGGGTGGAGTCATCTCTTACAGCCACAGCTATGGATCTCTTTCCCTCTGGGATCCAGTAACCTCTCTCTTCACTTGTCCCTTTAGACCTAGGAGGGGTAAAGGCTCCCCTGTTGTTATTCATTTTAGGGTGCTTCACTATCCTTTGTTGGTTTCTCTTATTCCTTCCCACATCATTTAAATAACCTCTTAAACTCTCCTCAGTTACTCTCTTTGAATGTATCTTCTGTTTCCTACTATGACCTTTACTGAAACATCATCAGTCCAATACAGTACTCAATGGAATGTACTGGGGTTTGTGAAGCATGGGAGCGAGAGGATGTAGGTGACAGATAAAGTCTTTTGTGTGGTGGCATCCTGGTTCTTAATCATCAGTCTTATAATAAGAACCCCAACCATAGCTGAGGGTACCATGGCACAGCCCAATGTCCTGAGAAGGAACTGGTTAGTTCTAGGCAGACAGAAAAGATTGGCCTTCATTATTACCAGGAAGCTAGGGCAAAGCTCAGTTATCTAGACTGAATCACTATGGATTAAGGAACAGACATGCCACAGGGATGTGAGTCCAGGTATCACTCCAGGCCCTCACTGAGGCCAAACCTACCCACTGGAGGACATAAAGCTCCCAGTACACCCCCAGCCACAGTTAGGATTGGTGGTAATTGAGCAGGCCTGGGAATGCAGGTGAATGGCTTCAAATGCTAATGATGGGGAAGAGGCTGGATCAGGCCAATTGTGGAGGGCATTAAGTGCCAAACAAAGGAGTTTGGATTTGAACCCATAAAAACTAAGAAGCTATGGATGATTTTTGAGCATTTAATGTCAATGACCTTTGAAAAGTCATTTATTATGTTAAGGAAAGTTCTTTCTGCCAGTGTGGAGAGAAATTGATGATGATGATGATGATAGTGATGATGATGTTAGTAGTTACCATTTATTGAGCATCTACTATGTTCCAGGCACATGCCCCAAACTTTATACACAATATCTCATTTAATCTTTACAATAATCCTTATAGAATCATTATTATTATTATTATCCTCATTTTACACATGAAGTAACTGAGGCTCACAAAATGTTTAAGCACCTTGCTCAAAATACTGGAACTGGAGTTGAGCCTAGGACTGAATGACTCTGAACACTTTGCTCATAATCTCTACAATAGACCATCTCCATTTTTCATTTCGTTGTCTTCTCTTCACCTCCAGTCTCCTTATGGCCTTTTGTTTTGAAGTTGGCATTGTCCCCTCAGCAATGTTACAAAGGGTACCAATTTACCAGCCTTATTCATAAGCACCAAACACTGCCTTCATTCCCAGGCATATACTGGGCTCTCTGCCAAAGTAATGGCCCTGATAGGAATCTTCTTCCAATCCTTCTGCATTTGGATGAAAAAGGAGAGTCTGGAAACTTTGAAGCTGACTTTGGAGTTGCCCTCTAAAGTTTTCCTGAGGAGGTCTTAGAATGAATCACCAACTTTTCTGACTGCATTTATGATCCTTGGAGAGGAAATGTCCTCAAGTACTGGCAGTGAACTTTTATTGGCTCTCTACTTCCAGTGGCCCCCAAATCTTTCGGAAGACACCTTGTGCCCTTGGAATGGAAAAGAAACTTATCTTCAACAAAAACTAAACCCTTCTTAGCATGGGATGTCCAACTATCTCCTTCCCATTTGCATATACTTATTTGTTACTTTTAAGTAAATGTCTGAATTGGAAAGGACTGTGAGAATCTAGTTCAACCTCCTCAGCTTACAAATGGGAAAAGTGAGACCTATAGAGCAGAAAGGATTTGCCCAGGGTCACATAATAACCTGTTAGAACCAAGACTAGAGCCCAGGTTTCCTGTCCTTTCCTGATTCTTTTTACTATCTGTTCATGTTTTATTTTTATAGCTAGTGTGCAAGACCGTGAAGACAGCGACCTGTCCTATATTTCTTTTGTATGCCTATGAAATTCTTAAAGGCACTTGGCATGCAGTGGGTTCTCTGTGAATGTTTGTTGATTAAACTATTTTTTTCCAGTTGATTATGATTGAAACAAAACATCTCTTTCTTATTTAGGGCATTGGCTGGAACAATCTTTCCCACTTTCATTTCATTTTGGTCCAGTGGAAAGGCCATTTCAATCTTTTTTATTTAGCAAAAGGCCTATCAAAGAGGCTTAGCTCCCCAAAGGACATTGTCTAATCCTCAGAAAAGCTCTTCAAAAAACAAACTTTATAACAGAGCCTGATTCTATTTCTTTCTTTGAGACTTGAGAGTTGGTAAAGTCTCATTGGAGACTCATTCTCATAGATTATATGCAATAGGAGCCTCTACTGATTTTCCTCTTCACATATAATAGAAAATGCATGAATATTATTAACACTTTCCTACTCAATTTGTTTGTCTTCTCTTATTAAGAGCCATAATTAGATATGATATCAGTTTTCTTTTTTTCTTCCTGGAGCTAGGGAATCTGAGAGTGGTTTAGAAACACTTTCAGAAACATTGGAAATGAAATAGCTGTGTCTGATAGATGGATCTCTCATTCCCTTTTGAGGTCAACTTTCTGCCTGTGGTCAGTTCCTGACATAGTAATTGATGGTGGATAACTTGGTGCTATACTTACAGTACCCATTTACTGACCTTCTGGCCAGACTCCAGAGCTAGAGGGTTACAACCCACACTCTACTCAAATAGGAAAATCCCTTTCCTCATACTCTAAAAATGGGCTGGTATGACCACCAGAACAGGGCTGGCAAATGCCATAATGCCCAGTCCTTGGTTTGGGCAGGGTATCTTAGAATGTAGGGATCGTACATGATGGTGAACCACTGAGTGGCAAAATTGCAAAAATGTAATGAAGTGTGGCCTTTATGCAGTCTTGCTTGCCATTTCTACCTCCTTATAACCACTGCTTCTTCTCCAAGTGCCCCATCCTGGCCTGTTCTCTTAGAAGGTTGTATACATCCTTTCCTGATACTTCCCTCTCATCAAAAAAGTCCTGGTCTCTGACATATTCCTGTAAGCATGTATATGTATGCCTGTGGAAAGAACAATAAACTTGAATTCAGCAGATCTAGATTCTTCATTAACTTTAAAGACTGGTAAATGATATGACTACTGGAAGCCCTTTTCTTGCCTTCCATTCTCTATGCCACCACCATTATTGATATTGGTGTATTCCCTGGTATCCTAGGGTATCATAGAGAAAATTCTAGACCAGTTTTGCTTGAGATAGTTTTAGAAACTTTGTTGATTTTATATCTGCTATCAGGGTACATGTGATTAGGCATTAAGGTATCCTAAGGACAAATCATACTGGATCTATGATGGCATTTTGTAAAGGCAAACTCCCTTTCTCCCCACTGTAAGATTTTCAGGATTTCCTTCCACTATAGCCACCTTATCCATAGGATATTCTATATATTAATATAAGATTATGTCATCTGTAAATAGACAGAGATATACTTCTTCCTTTCCAATCAATCTTCATGCCTTCTATTTCATTCCTTGCCCAATTACCCTGCCTAGAACCTCCAATACAATGTTGAGTAGAAATGGTGAGAGTAGATATCCTTATCTTATTTCCAGTCTTAGAGGGAAAGCTTTCAGTCTTTCACCACTATGTATGATGTTAGCTTTGGGTTTTACATAGATTCCATTTATCAAGTTAAGAAAGTTCCGTTCTGTTCCTAGTTTGTTGAGTGTTTTTAACATGAAAGGGTCTTGGATTTTATCAAATGCGTTTTCTGTGTTTATTGAGATGACCGTATGCATTGTCCCTTTATTCTATTAATTGTTACATTACTTCGATTGATTTTCATATGCTTTTTCTTAATGAACAAAATATCAAAATTTTATTTTATTTTTAAAATTTTTTATTGATACATAATAGATGTACATATTTTCAGGGTACATGTGATATTTTGATACATTCATATCATGTATAATAATCAAATCAGAGTAATGGGTATATCTATCACCTCAAACATTTATCTTTTCTTTATGCTGGAAACATTCAAATTATTTTCTACTAGCGATTTTGACATATATGATAGATTATTGTTCTGACTTATTTAACATGATTTTTGTATGTTCAACTGATCTCGCATTCCTGGGATAAATCCCACTTGATCATATTGTATAATACTTTTTATGTGCTTCTGAATTCAGTTTGGTTGTATTTTATTGAAGATTTTTAAATCTATATCCATAACAGATATTGATCTGTAGCTTTCTTTCCCTTTGTTTCTTTGTCAGCTTTTGGTATCGGGATAATGTTGGCCCCAGAGAATGAGCTAGGAAGTATTTCCTTTTCTATTTTTGGTGGAGTTTATGCAGAATTGTTGTGAATTCTTGTTTAAAATTTTGGTAGAATTTGCCAGTGAAGCCATCTGGTATTGGTTTTTTTTTGTTTTGTTTTTTTTTTTTTGGAAGTTTTAAAATTATTAACTCAATTCCCTTACTTGTTTTATGTTTATTCAGATCTTCTCTTTCTTTCAATTCAGTTTTGGTAGTTTTATTTTTCTAAGAATTTTCTTGTTTCATATAAGTAATCTAATTTGTTCACATAAAATTTTTCATATTGCCTTATAATCATTTCATTTCTACATGGTCCACTAATATCCCCTCTTTCATTTTAGTGATTTGAATCTTCTCTTTTCTTCCTTGATCAATCTAGCAAAAGGTTTGCCAATTTTGTTGATTTTTTTTTTAAGAACCAACTTTTGGTTTTGGTGATTTTATCTATTGCTTTTCTATTATCTATTTCTTTTATTTCCACTCTGCTCTTCATTCATTCCTTCTTTCTGTTTGCCTTTTAACTGGAGTTTTAAATTCATTTATATTTAATGCAATCATTGATAAGATTGATTTATGTCTAATATTTTGCTATTTGTTTTCTATGTGTCTTATGTCTTTTTTGTTCCTTATTCTCTCTAGTACTGAATTCTTTCAGGTTAAATAGCTGTGTTGTAGTATGTCATTTAAACTCCTTTGTAGTTTCTCTTGATCTGTATTTTTGCATTATTTTCTTAGTGGTTTATCTAGGAATTATTATTAACACTTTAATTATAGCAATCTATTTAGATTAATATCAAGTTAATTTTAATAGTATATAAAAATTTTGTTCCTCTATTTCTTCATTGTCCCCCTTCATTATGCTGCTATTATCACAAGTTATGTCTTTTTATTATGTGTCCACCAACATAGATTTATAGTTATTACTTTGTGTAGCTGTATTTTGAATTCTATAGAAGAAATTAAAGATTTATTAACAAAAATATTGGTACTATCTTTTATATTTAACTATGTAGTTACCATTATCAGCTCTTTATTTCTTTATGTGGCCTCAAGTTAGTGTCTAGTGTCTTTCATTTTAGCATGAAGGAACTCCTTTAGTATGTCTTTGTAGGGAAGGTATGCTAGTAATGAACTTTCTAAGCTTTTTTTTAATTTCAGCATATTATGGGAGTACAGATGTTTAGGTTACGTATATTGCCCTTGCCTCCCCTCCCCCCAAGTCTGAATTTCAAATATATTCATCCTTTGGGTGGTGTGCATTGCACTCTGTGTATGCATATACCCTTCCCCTCTTCCCTCCTCCCCCCTCCCCCCTGCCCCACATCCAATAGATGTTATTCTTATATGTGCACTTATGTATTGATCAGTTAGTACCAATTTGATGGTGAGTACATGTGGTGCTTGCCTTTCCTAAGCTTTTTTTTAAATGTGAGGAAATCTTAATTTCTCCTTTCTTTTTAGAGGATAGTTTTTCCACATATAAAATTTTTGGTTGACAGGGTTATTTTTTCTTTCAGTACTTTGAATATATCATCCCATTGCCTTTGGCCTTTATGGCTTCTGGTGAGAAATCAATTGTTAATCTTTTTTAAAAAGAATTCTTAGTTTTAATTTTTATGGATACATAATAGTAGTATATATTTATGGGGTACAAGTGATGTATTGGATACAAGCATACAGTGTATAATGATCACCTCAAACATTTTTCATTTCTTTGTGTTCCAAATCTACTCTCCCAGTTATTTTGAATTATATAATAAATTATTGTTAACTGTAACTTCCCTATTGTGCTATTGAGCATTAAATCTTATTCCTTATCCCTAACTGTATTTTTGTATCCATCAGCCAACCCTTCTTTATCTCCCCGCTCCACTACCCTTCTGATCTTTTCTATGAGATGAATTTTCTCTCTTGTTGCTTTCAAAATTGTCTGTTTTTGCTTTCAACAGTTTATTATAATGTGTACAAATATAGATCTCTTTGAGTTTATTTTTCTTGGACTTGGTTCAGCTTCTCAAATGTATATATTCATCTCTTTCATCAAATTTTGGAAGTTTTTGACCATTGTTTCTTCAAATATTCTTTTTTTATTTCAAAATATTAAGCGGGTACAAATATTTTTGTTACATGGCTTGAGTCAGGGCTGTAAATGTGCACATAACCTGATTAGTGTTCATTGTACCCATTAGATGGGTTTTGCCCCTCCCCACTGCTTGATTTCCAATGACTTTTACTTCCCTCTCTGCACTCATGTGCCCATTGGTTAGTTCCAATTTATTAGAGAGTACATGTGGTGTTTGTTTTTCCATTCTTGAGATACTTCTCTCAGGACAATGTTCTCCGATTCCTTCCAAATGGCTGCAAAAGGCATTAATTCATTCTTTTTATTGCTGAGTAGTACTCCATGGTATACACATACCATTTTTTGTTAATTCACTCATGAATTGATGGGCACTTGGGTTGATTACACATCTTTGCAGTTGTGAATTGTGCTGCAATAAACATTCAAGTGCAGGTGTCTTTTTGATAAAAAAAAAAACTTCTTTCCCTTTGGGTAGATACCCAGTAGTGGGATTGATGGATTGAATGGTAGGTCTACTTTCAGTTCTTTGAAAAATCTCTATACTGTTTTCCATAGGGGTTGTACTAATTTGCAGTCCCACCAACAATATGTGAGCTTTCTTTCTCTTCTGAGATTCCCATTATGCGTATGTTGGTGTGCTTGGCATCCCACATGTCTCTGAGGCTCTGTTCATTTTCCTCTATTATTGTCTTTCTGTTCCTCAGATTGGATAATCTCAGTTGACCTATGTTTAGGTTTTTTGAATCTTTCTTATGCTTTCTGACATTTGCTATTGAACTCCTCTAGGGATTCAACTCTCAAAAATGTTTCTATCTTTGAACAGAACCAGTACACTCATTGAGAATACCCTGAATGTAAACACATTTGCATTTGGTTTATAAAACAGGGTCTTATGAGCTTCTTTGGTGTTAGATCAGCTTCCTATTGCCTGACTACTCTGAGGTAAATGGATAAAATCAAGCTCTTGAACACACAAAGCTTAACCCAGACTGGGACTGACCTCGTGAGTACCCACTCCAGGAAGGACACTTTGAGAAATCCAGCCTGAGTAGTCTGCTTACTCTCTGCTCTCCACTGGCTAGTTAATGCATGCCAATAAATTAATTTATTTTAGTTATAATTATTGGGCTTCTCATTCTGTGTCTCTGTCATAGACTAAATGTTTGTGTTCCCCCAAAATTCATATGTTGAAGCCCTATCTCACAATGTGACATTTAGAAATGAGGCCTTTGGAAGGTAATTAGGGTTAGATGAGGTCGTGTGGGTGGGGTTCTCAGGTTGGGTTTAGTGCCCTCTCATGATGAAACACGAAAGAAAGTTTGCTTTCTCTCTCTCTTTCCACCACATGAAGACACGGTAAGAAAGTAGCCATCTGTAAGCCAGAAAGAGAGCCTTCAACATTGCCCAACCACACTGGCACCCTGATCTTGGACTTCCAGCCTGTAGAACTGTGAAAAAATAAATTTCTGTTGTTTAAATCATCCAGTCTATGACATTTTTAAATGGCAGCCGTAGCTAACAAATCAGCCTCCTAAAGTTACACCTCTATGACCTTTACCTAAAAATGTACTAGAGCCAAACATAGTATGCATCAACAGGCCAGCCCCCTTTCAGATCTGAGTGGAAATTAGAAAACCATGCATTGAGAGATACATGTTAACTAATTTACAAAATTCGTGTGGCCTTTTTCATTGTTTTTCTATAATGATACAAACGTATGAAAAGATAACTGAGGAAGGGCTAACTCACATCCCAAACAGAATTAACGAAATCCAAAATTCAAGCTATAAGCCATGGAGTTCTGAAGGGAAGAGAGCTTAATGGAACACTTATCATTTAATCTGAAACTTGAAGAATAAGTAAGATTCTGATGGAAGCTAAAGCATGCTGAGTACTGTTAATGGCATGAGCAAAAGTATGGAAGTGGGATAATGCAAGATATTTTTAGGAAAAGTGAACTGACCAGTCTGACTAGATAAGGTAATTAACAAAGGAGTAATAAGAATAGATGAGTCTGGAATGAAAAGTTGAGACAGAAGGCAGAGCATTCTGAATGCCAGATTAAAGCATGTGAACTTGTCTAGCAGGAAGTACATAGCCATTTCGGTTGTGCTGAGGTGCTGCATGAAATTTATATTTTGATGAGTATTTTATGTAAGATTCTAATTTATAAAGCCTAGAAATTGCCCCACAGTAACTGCATTAATTGGCATGTACTAAGTATCTTTCAATGTACGGTTTCCTGATTCCCACTTTCCTCTGGAAGGGGATTTGTCTGTTGATATGCACTATGTTTAGCTCTGGTACTTTGTTAGACAAAAGTGAGAGAAAAAAATAAATATTTATAATAAAAAAATGATACGACCACAATTTTGAGAAAAGGAAGCAAAGAATGAGTGGCCCAAAGTATTTTTGGTTTTTAATTTCAGAATATTACGGGAGTACAAATGTTTAGGTTACATATATTGCCTTTCCCTCACGTGAGTCAGAGGTAGGTTTTTTTTTTATTTCAGCATATTATGGGGGTACAGATGTTTAGGTTACGTATGTTGCCCTTGCCCCCCCTCCCCCGCTAAGTCCGAGTTTCAAATATGTCCATCTTTCGGATGGTGCGCATTGCACTTTTTGTGTATGCATATACCCTTCACCTCCACCCTCCTTCCCTCTCCCCCTCCCCTCCCTCTGCTCAACATCCAATAGGTAGTTTTTTAATTAAACTTTTATTTTGAGATAATTATAGATTTATATACAATTATGTGAAACAATAGGGAGAGATCTAATCCTGAAGGCTATAATATTATATAACAAGGATATTAACATTGATGCAGTTAAGATAATGTTTCCATTGTAACAAGAATCCCTCATGTTGCTCTTTCATAGCCACACCCACTTTTCTCTCACTTCTGTCCTTACCTTAATCCCTGGCAAATACTAATCTGTCCTCTATTTCTATGATTGTCTTTTTAAGAATGTTACCTAAACTAAGTCATATGGTATAGAACCTTTGGGACTGGCTTTTTTTCACTCAACATAATTTTCTAGATTAATCCAAGTTGTTGCCTGCATTAATAGTTTGTTCCTTCTTATTGCTGAATAGTATTCCATGGTATGGATGTAACACTGTTTAATCTTTCACCTGTTAAAGGGATTCTGGGTTGTTTATAGTTTCTAGCTATCACAAATAAAGCCTCTATGGGCATTTGTGTACAAGTTTTTGTGTGAATTTAAGTCTTTGTTTTTTGGGGGGTAGGGGGAATAAATTCCCAGGAGGGCAATTGCTGGATTATATGGTATTTGCATATTTAATTTTTTAAAAAACAGCCAAACTATTTCCAGAGTGGCTATGCTATCTTATAGTCCAATTGGCAATGTATGAGTACAGTTTTTCTGTATCCTTACCAGCATTTGATGTTACAATTTTTAATTTTTGTCAGTCTTATATATGTGTAGTGATATCTCATTGTGGTTTTAATTTTCATTTTCCTGATGGCTAATGATGTTAAATAACTTTTCATGAATTAATTTTAGCGTGCATATCATTTTCAGTGAAATGTTTGTTCATGTCTTTTGCCCATGTTATAATTGGATTTTTTTTCTGCTGAGTTTTGGGATTTCTTTATATATTCTAGATACTAATCCTTACTCAGATATGTATGTTGCAGATATTTCTTCCTGATTTGTAGCTTGTCTTTTTATCCTATTATTAGAATTGAGCAGAAGTTTTTAATTTTCATGAGGTCAAATTTATTGATATTTCCTTTTTTAGATCATGCTTTTGGTGTCAAGTTTGAGGAGTGTTTTTGCCTAGCCTTAGATTCTGAAGTTTTATGTTATTTTTTTTTGCTAGATGTTTTATGGTTTTAGGTTTTATATTTAAGTGAGTGATTCATTTTGAGATTTTTTTTGTATGTGTAAGGTTTAGGTCGAATTTCATTTCTTTGATCATGAATGTCAAAATGCTCTACCACCATTTGTTGAAAAATCCATCTTTCCTCCATTTAATTGCCATCGCATCTTTGTCAAAAATCAGTTGGGTATATTCGTATGGATCTATTTCTAGAATTTCTATTCTGTTCCATTGATCTATGTGTCTTTCTCTGCCAATACTACACTGTCTTGATTATTATAGCTATATATTAATAGTAATTCTTCAAGTGAGGTAGACTGATTCTTACCACTTTGTTCCTCTTTTCCAATATTGCTTTAGCTATTCTAGTTCATTTGCCGTTTTGTAACATTTTATTAAATAGAATGATCTTGTCCATTTATTTAGATGTTCTTTAACTTCCTTCATCAGTCAGCAGTTTTTGGCATACAAGTCCTGTATGTATTTTGTTAGATTAAACCTAAGTGTTAGGGTGGGAACTTGCACTGTGGGCTGAGAAAGAATTCTTGACTCAAAAATTAGGATAGATTTGAAGTAAGGAGTTTATTTTACTTTCCAAGAGAGGAAAGGGCATGGCATGAAAGAAAGAAGTAGTACCTGCCTGGAGGTTGGGTGGCTTGGGCTTTTATTGAGATAAAGAATAGAATAGTTACTGTTGCAAAATGATAACAGGAGGTGGGTTTGTTTTTCTTCTTTGATAGACTGGCTTTATCAGACTTCTCAGAATATGGTATGGCAGATGTGAAGGAGTCTGTCTGCTCAATACTTTACCAGTTCTGTAAAACAAGCTCTTAAAAAAACAAGTTAATCCACAAGTGGTTAAGCAAACAAAGGGGCAGTTGTGTGAAGTGAGTTTTCCCTTTTTAAAATGCCAGATGGCTTGCTAACAATGCCATTCTTTGACTAAGTACTTTATATTTTGAGCAATAGTAAACAGTATTGTATTTTTTTTTTTATTTCAGCATAATATGAGGGTACAGATGTTTAGGTTACGTGTGTTGCCCTTGCCCCCCCTCCCCCCCTCAGTCCAGGTTTCAAATATGTCCATCCCATTGCGTGGTGCACATTGCACTCTTTGTGTA
>CAUYSK010097014.1:0-12923 GCA_963575035.1 Avahi laniger | reverse complement strand
AAGACACTGTTAGTATTTCACACATTCCTGGGTGCGGAACACTAGTCTCAGCACATATGTGATGGCAAATAAATTAAAGTGTTTTCAGTCCTTTTTGCTTTGCCTAGTTGTTTGTTTTTGTTTTTAGTTTTTTTTTTTTTTGAGACAGAGTCTCACTGTGTTGCCCGGGCTAGAGTGCCGTGGCGTCATCTTAGCTCACAGCAACCCCAAACTCCTGGGCTCAAGCGATCCTCCCGAGTAGCTGGGACTACAGGCATGCGCCACCATAGTTTTTTCTATATATTTTTAGTTGTGCAATTAATTACTTTCTATTTTTAGTAGAGACAAGGTCTCGTTCTTGCTCAGGCTGGTTTTGAACTCCTGAGCTCAAACAATCCGCCCGCCTTGGCCTCCCAGAGAGCTAGGATTACAGGCATGAGCCACGGCACCCGGCCGGGTTTTTTATTTTTTGCACTGGTCTGGGAGTTGGGTCCATGCTAATCTGCCTGTGACAGATGAAGCCATTTTCAGTGTACCAACATATCAAGTTTCTGGACCTGCAAAACCTCAGTGATGAATTTACTCACATCACACTCCTTGTGAGAACTGAAAATGACCAGCCTTCCTACACCCAAGAGGTATCAGACCTCACTTGTCTGAAAAGTCCAACGGATGGCAATGACAGCGTCCCAGATTCCAGTATGACGGTGGGTCTCTCTCAAGGTCTGTTTTGACCCAGCGCACACTCCCAGTCCCCATACCCTACGCCATATTTTTTTTGTAGTCATTTTTTAATTGGGTAAAATATACATAAAATTGACCATTTTAACCATTTTTGCAAGTGTACAATTTTGTGATATTAAGTACGTTGACATTATTGTGCGGTTCTCACCACCATCCACCTTCACAACTTTTTCATCTTCCCAAATGGAAACTCCATACCCATTAAATAGCTCCTCCTTCTTCCCTCCCCTCCAGATCCTGGAAACCACCACTTTACTTTTTGTCTCTATGAATTTAACTACTCTGGGTCCCTCATATAAGTGAAATCATGCAATATCTGTCCTTTTGTGACTGGCTTATTTCACTTAGCATGATGTATCCATTGTTCATCCAGGTGGTGGTATGTGTTAGAATTTCCTTCTTTTCTAAGGCTGGATGATATTCTGCAGTGTGTATACACCACATTTTGTTTAGCCATTCATCTGCCAATGGACACATTTACATTCCATACCAATTTTTCCAACCCTGTCTTCATCGTCAAAAACAAGGTGAGCATTTACATTAGAAGACAAGAAGCCCACATTCTAGTCACTTCTCTTACACTTTCCATGCGACCTTAGGAAATCACATAACCCCAACTATCTTGTCTGTACAAACGATTATTAATAAAGACCACTCACACACAAAGGCATGGACCTTCACTTGCTCCATTTCTTTAGTAGAAGATGAATTCTGTGGATTTTTCCAAATTCTAATATTATCTGTATTTATATATATCTGTACAGCATACAAGAGAAGTGGTACAATTTTCTGGGTTTTCCCACACAATTTAAAAACAAGTCTCACAAATTCAGAGTTCCATAACACTCCATAAAACAGGATATAATTTGCTGCAAATAGTACATACCTGTGACAAAGTTTATAAATGGAGATGATCTTTTCTTTTGAGAGCTGTGTACTTAACAAATTGTCAGCTTCTTATGACCGGAAATCAAAATATTTGCCTTTCTTACTCCTGCATATTCAGCTCTCTCTCTCTCTCTCTCTCTCTCTCACACACACACACACACACACCCCACCTGATCTATTTGACTGTGAGTCTTGCTACCGTGAAGCACCTGGGAGGAATAGAACTCTAGCACATCGACTGCCACAGTAGAAAAAAAATTTTTCCATGGGGCCGTGGTGTTTTATTACGAAAATAGAATAAAAACTTTGAAAACAAAATGATCCTTTCTAATTTAATGAAAAATTTTTTATTTTTTATTGTCTTCTGTGTATGAGTTATATGCAATTAAATTGTCAACATTTATTGTAACAATAAGAACATTAATCAGTAAGATTTTCATGAACCAACTGCAGGCTTTCGCCCAGGGGGCCACCCGGCACATAACATGTATGCTACAGTATGGCAGTGTGAGTTGCCTACGCACCACCCGGCTCCCAAGGTGAAAAGACGCGTGAGTTACATATGCTTCACGAGGCCCCAGGCTCAAAACTAGCATGAGTTAAATACAACTGCCATGACAGTTAATGTGCTAGAAACAAACATGGAAATAGATTTACTTTTACCACATGAAATTCTAGATCTGAGCCACAGCCTGCTGTTCATGAAAGAGAGCCTCCTGCTATAGACTGCAAAAGTACCACATGTGACTCGGAACAATGACAGCACATTCTAGGTGCCAGACATTGTGCTAAGGGCCTTCCATATGTTGTTTCTTTTAATCCGCATAACAATCTGATGAGGTTGATACTATTAGTACTGCCTTTTTACAGAATAAGAATGCAAGACACAGAAAGTTTCAGTTGCACAGTGAAGTTAAATAAGTGATCGAGGTAGGATTTTAAACTAGGTAATCTGAATGCAGAACCCACATTCTTCACCACAACGCTCTACTGCCTCCTAGTGTTTATTAAAACAGTCCTTGGGTAAATATCCGGTAGTAGGATTGCTGGATCAAATGTAGTTCTACTTTTAGTTCTTTGAGGTATCTCCATACTGCTTTCCATAGAGGTTGTGCTAGTTTGCAGTCCCACCAACACTACGTATAAGTATTCCTTTCTCTCTGCATCCACGCCAACATCTATTGTTTTGGGACTTTTTTGATAAAAGTCATTCTCACTGGATTTAGGTGATATCTCATTATTTTTTTGATTTGCGTTTCCCTGATGATTAAGTATTTACCCAAAGGCAAAATAGACATTTTATTAAACAGACACTTGCACTCGAATGTTTATAGTAGCACAATTCACAATTGCAAAGAGATGGAAACAACCCAAGTGCCCATAAATGCATGAGTGGATTAATAAAATGTGGTATATGTGTACCATGGAGTACTACTCAGCCATTAAAAAAAAAGGTGATCTAGTTAGTATCTGTTATAACAACCTGGATGGAACTGGAGACCGTTCTTCTAAGTGAAGTATCGCAGGAATGGAAAAACGAACACCACATGTACTCATCAGTAAATTGGAATCAATTGATCAACACTTATGTGCACTATGGAAATAACATTCATCAGAAATCAAGTAGGTCGGGGTGATGGTTAAATTCACACCTAACAGGTACAACACACACTATCCGGATGAAGGACACACTTATAACTTTGATTCAAACTGTACAAAAGCAAATTATGTAACCAAAATGTGTGTACCCCCATAATATTCTGAAATTTAAAAAAAAAAAAACAGTCCTCAGGTCACTAGCATCAGACCCGCCTGTGGTGCTGATTGCAATGCAGTTTCCTGGGTTATGCCAGGTACACTGATTCTGAATCTTGCTGTAATTAGGAGTTTTCAACGTGACTCACAAGGGAGAAGACAGAGAAGTCCTCAGCAGAAGCATATGTACTTTAATAAAATATTTAAAAGTCATGAGATTATTTTTTAATGAGGTAATTATTTTTAAATGGTGTATTGAGATAAGAGAATGGCATTTCCAAATAGTAAGTCAAGTGGCATTTGTGAATTACTTTAGACAACCTTCCAAAAATAAAATGAAAACAATTGCTATGATCTGTAAATTTTTTAAAGTCAGGTAATTCATCCTCTTTAGTGTACATTTTATGAGTTTGAACAAGTGGATACAACTGTGTAACCACCACCAAAATCAGGATACAGAATATTTCCATCACCTAAAAAATTCTCTGTGCCCCTTTGTAGTCAACCCCTCTCCCACCCCCAGGCTCTGGCAACCACTGTTGTGTTTTGTATGCCACTAATTTTTCATTTTCCAGAATATCATATTAATTGAATCATACAGTATAGTCTTTTGAATCTGGCTTCATTCACTTAGCATAATGCATTTGACATTCATCCATGCTGTTGTGTGTATCAGTAAACAGTCTTTTTATAGCTATGTTGTATTCCATAGCGTAGATGTACCACAATTTGTTTATCCATTAACCAGTTGAAAAAATGTGGGTTGTTTCTAGGGTTTTGGGGGGGTTTTTTTGCAATTACGAATAAAGCTACCATAAACATTCGTGTTCTTATTGTGTGTGAAATAGGTTTTTGTTTCTCTTGGGGAAAAAACTGGTAGAGGGATTTCTGGATTATATGTCAAATGTATATTTAAAGTTTCTAAGAAACTGCCAAACTGTTTTTCAAAGTAGCTGTGTCATTTTAATTCTTACCAAAAATGTCTGAGACTTGTGGGAGTGCCACATCCTTGTCAGCACTTGCTATTGTCAGTTTTTGTTTTAGCCATTCTAATTGTTATATAGTGGTATCTCATCATGATTTTAATTTGCATTTTTCTAATGATCAATAATGGTAAGCATCTTTACATGTACTTATTTTTCATCTGTATATTTTTGGTGAAGTGTCTGTTCAAATCTCTGTCCATTTTTTTATTAGGTTTTTTGTCATCTTATAATTGAGTTGTTAAGGTTATTTATATATTCTACATACAAGACCTTTATCAAAGAGGTATTTGCAAATATTTTATCCAGTCTGTGGCTTACATTTCATTTTCTTAGCAGTGTCTTTCAAAAGTCAGAAATTTAAAATTTTGATGAAGTCAGATTTATTGATATTTTTCATTTATGGATTGTAAATTTGATATCATTTCTAAGAAACCTTTCCCATCCCAGAGCCACAAAGATTTGCTTCTATGTTTTATTCTAAAAGGTGTATTATTTTAAGTATTAGGTGTAGGTCTAAGATTCATTTCAATTTTGTTCTTTGTGCAAGGTAAGGGTTGAGCTTCATTTTTTAATTTTGCATTGCATGTCTAATTGTTAAAAATGCTATCCTTCCTCCGTTGAATTGCTGTTGCATCTTTGTCAAAAATTAATTTTTCATATGTGGATGGTTCTATGTCTGGACTCTGTATTCTATTCCATTTGTCAATACCACCCTTTGTTAATTACTGTAACTTTATATAATAGTAAATTAAGTACTGGAGTCAGGCAGTTTGTTCTTTTTAAAATTGTTTTTGACTATTCTAGTTCTTTTGCTTCTCCTTATAAATTTTATAATCAGTTTGCCAATTTCTACAAAACTTCCTTCTGGGTTTTTGGTTGCATTGCGTTTGAGGAATTGACACTTTAACAATATTCAGTCTTCCAATCCACAAACATGGTGGGTATCTCTGTTTAAGTTTTTTAACTTCTTTCATTAGCACTTTCTAATTTTTATCATGTACATCTTGCACGTATTTTTAAAGCTATATACCTAAGTATTTCATTGCTCTTTTATGTTGTTGTAAATGGCAACTTTTAAAAAATTAATATCAATTTCTAACTGTTAATTCCCAGTATATAGAAATACAATTGATTTTCATATATTGATCTTGTATCCTGTGACCTTGCGAAACTCACTTATTAGTTCTAGTAGCTTTGTTGTAGATCCTTTGGGATTTTTCTACCTAGACAATCATGCCATCTGCTAATAGAGTTTTATTTCTTCCTTTCAGATTTGTATGCTTTGAACCCATTTTTCCTGGTTTATTGCACTGGCTGGGATCTCCAATATGACTCTGAGTAGGAGAGGGAAGAGCAGACATCCTCACCTTGTTCCCACTCGTAGGGAGAAAGTGTTCCGTCTTTCACCATGAAGAATATTAGCTGCAAATTTTTTGAGGGGGGTCAGGTTGAGGAACATCACTTCTATTCAGTTTGTTGAGAGTCTTTGAGCATAACCAAATTTCACATTTCATCAAATGCTTTTTCTGCATCACTTAAGATGGTCACATGACTTTTATTCTTTTGTCTGGTGATATGGTGAATTACATTGATTGATTTTAACATTTAGTGTTGAATCAACACTGCATTCTGATAATTAACTTCATTTGGTCATATTTATTATCCTTCTCATATTAACTAGATTAGATTTGCTGATATTTTGTTGAAGAGTTTTATGTCTATTTCATGAAGAATACTGGCCTGTGGTTTTCTTTTCTTACAATGTCTTTGGTTGTGGTGTTAGGGTAATACTGGTAAGATCAACTGGGGAGTGTTCTTTTCAATTTTATGAAAGAGTTTGTGTAAAATTGGTATTTCTTTCTTAAATGTTTGGTAGAATTTGCCAGGAAAACCATCTGGATCTGGAGTTTTCTTTGTTGGAAAACATGTAAATTGTCAGATTTATTGGTATAAAGATTTCATAATATTTCCCCGTTATCCTTTGCATAGCAGCAAGATCTGAATTGATGCCCCTTCTCTCATTCCTGATGTCGGAAATTCATGTCTTCTCTCTTTTTCTCTTAAATAATCTGGCAGTAAGTTTATCAGTTTTATTGGTAATTTTTCAAAGAACCAGCTTTTGGCATTATTGATTTTTTAAAAAATTTCATTGGCTTCTGATCTTTATTATACTCTCCTGCTTAATTTGGATTTAATTTGCTATTTTTCTAGTTTTTCTAGTTTCTTCCTGGAAGCATAAATCATTGATTTGAGACCCTTCTTTTCTAATATAAGCATTTAATGCCAGAAATGTCCCTCTACGTACAGTTTTTATTACATCCCTTGAATTTTGATATGTTTTCATTTTTGTTCAGTTCAAAATGTTTTCTAATTTCCTTTGTGATTTCTTCTTTGACCCATGAGTTATTTATAAGTGTATTTTCTAACTTCTAGATACCGGGACATTTCCCAGGAATATTTGTTATTGGTTTCTCATTTAATTCCATTGTGATCAGAGGACACACCTTATATGATTTCTATTCTTTTTACATTTGCTGTGCTTTGTTGTTTTTTTTTGTTTTTGTTTTTGTTTTGAGACAGAGTCTCACTGTGTTGCCAGGGCTAGAGTGAGTGCCGTGGCATCATCCTAGCTCACAGCAACCTTAAACTCCTGGGCTCAAGCGATCTTACTGCCTCAGCCTCCCAAGTAGTTGGGACTACAGGCATGCGCCACCATGCCCGGCTAATTTTTTCTATATATCTTTAGTTGTCCAATTAATTTCTTTCTATTTTAGTAGAGACAGGGTCTCACTCTTGCTCAGGCTGGTTTCGAACTCCTGAGCTCAGACAATCCGCCCGCCTCGGCCTCCCAGAGAGCTAGGATTACAGGCGTGAGCCACCACACCCGGCCTGTTGTGCTTTGTTTTATTGCCCAAAAGATGGTCTTTTTTGGTAAATGTTGCACGTGCACTTAAAGAGAATATGTATTCTGTTGTCGTTAGGCAGCATGTCCTATAAATGTCAGTTGAGTTAAGTGTCGTGATAGTATTGTTTATGTCTCGTATGTGCTTATTGGTTTTCTTTCTGCTTGCTCTGTTGCTCAATCAGAGAAAAGCGTAGAAGTCTCCACCTACAACTGTGGATTTGTCTATTTCTCCATTTTCTTCTATCAGTTTTTGCTTCACGCATTTTGAAGCTCTGTTGTTATGCGCTTCATAATATTTAGGATTTCAAAATATTTAGAACTGTTTTATCTTCTTGCTTCAATGACCCATGTATCATAATGTGATCTTCCTCTTTATCCTTGGTAATATTCCTTCTTCTGAAGTCTACTGTATTTGATATTAACATAGCCACTCCAACTTCCCTTTGATTAGTGTGTCTGCATCTTTTAGTTTTTGATCCTTTTAAACATGACTATTTCTTTATATTTATAATAGGCTTTTTGTACATAGTATGTGGTTGGATCTTACTTTTTTTAATCCAATATAACAATGTCTGTCTTTTAACTGATGTGTTTAGACCATGTGTCTTTTTATTTTAAAAAATTTTTTTTAATTTTTAATTTTTTGAAAATGTTATAGCCATTTCCAGGGACCTTAAAAGACTTTGATGTCCTTAGGGCTTATAACATGGCTTTACTTATTGCCAGCTGTTAAAAAATTTCTGCACAAACACTTTCAGGTGAGCAGATTCATTGGCTAGCTTAGACCATTAGTATTTCATGTCATATTGCTATGATTGAGTTTAAATCTACCATCTGTCATGCACAAATCCCAACTTCTTCACAACCTTAAGCTCCCCTCTTAGGATCGAGTGTGAATTTATGATTAGCAGACCTTTCTGGAAGATAACACAGTCACTATCTCTATCCCTGGCTTTTCCCAACTCCAGGCCCTGAGAGAACCTTGCTGATTTGAGGGAAAGCAAAATGAAAACGAATTTGGGAAATATATCATTTTATACTCTCTTACTGTGACACTCTGGCTTGGATCAGAGAACTCAGAATGTAAATCAGATCTACTCCGCCCACACTTTCTTCTTCTTGCACATGTCCGCCTACAGACCACGCATAGCAGCCAGCGAGAACTGTGTGAGGTATACCCAGTGGCATGCTGGAGCCTGCTCATACCTGCTGCTGAGAACCAATTAGTAACTTTTCAAAAATTTCTCCAGCTGGCTTTTAAACACAGCCATTATTAAAACTTAATATACATATACATTTACAATTAAATAAATTGTCTTAAAAACAAAAATGATACTCAAAACTCATTACTTCCTGATTACTTTACCTCATTTTACTATTATTTATGCTCTTAAGGTTATTAATGTCTTTTGTATCTGTATGGTGGAAATCTTTTATAATGATATGCTACTGCTCATCTCTTCCCAAATCTGTGTTCAGTGGTATCACGTTGGTAGCTTGACACTGGCCGTGGTAGAAGTATTTACACCATGGAAATCAGTATAAATTATTGTTTTGTTTTGTTGATTTTCTAGACCAGGAGTCAGCAGACTCTTTCTACAAAAAGTCAGATAGTATTTTAGGCTTTGTGAGCCATATACCGTCTCTGCTTCTTTGGTTGTTAGATCTCAAGCTATACAAAAACAGGCCACAGGTTGGCTTTGGCTCACGGGCTAGTCTTTGGCAGCCTCTGGTCTAGACTTCAGAAAGTAACAGGGAAAATGCAAATAATACAGATTAAACTCAAAACTCATACTGGTACCCCTGAGGGAAACCAACAAAGGATTACAGCAGATTTTGGCAAGTGACTATGACCATCTCCCAGAACAGGACTTCTATATGGGGGGACCCACTGTAGAAGGAGAGACAAAAGCTGATAAGCCGGCTGAAGAGCATGCGTTGTGAGGGGTCCTTTTTGCAAACCAAGCACGCATGCTTCGTGCTGTCCCCGTCCTTGAACTCTAATCCATAAAGCTTCAGGCCACATAAAAGCCTTCATTGAAGACATTATGTTCTGTCTGAAGAGTACTTAACGTAAACAATAAAATGTATACCCCTCAGAAAACTAAATTAAAGGTACTGCCATACACCACCAGGTGGGCTACAGGAAACCCAAAGCAACTAACATGGTAATTCATTGGTGAAGAGTTACAGATGTGTCTTGAACAGAGTACGAGACCACTTGGAAACAGCCAACAGAAGAGCCTTAACTCACATTGAACTTTCTAATTAAAGAGTCAAAAAGCTCTAAAACTTGGTGGAATCTTTTTTATTTGTTTTGTTTTCTAAAAAGATTATAGCTTATAAAGAACAAGTCTGCCTTGTAGTACAATGTCAACCCTAGAAGAAAAGGCAAACACCTGAAGTTTTATTTGAATCTCGTAACAGCCAGTGTTGGCCTTAAAGAGTCCCTGTGCAGTGTGTCTTATTTCTGGTTGAGAACGGGCTCCACACCAGAATCTGAATTATCGCAATGCCCAGCGGGACCAGGCAAATCAAACCAAACATAGCATCGTGAAGATCTGGAAGTACACTGTGGGGGAAAAAGGATATAAAACATAGTTACTTTTTCCAGTGGCTTCTTATTTACTCAAAGCTATTTAATGAAGTATTTCAGAAAAGTTTTACCTATGAACCCATTTAAAAAGTAAAAGAAATTTTATCACATAACTTTGATTTTTTTTTTCAAATAATTGAATAATTATGTAATCTCCACCTTTCAGTTGCTCATACCGGAGAAGGCTGATATGTAAACCTGTGATCACGTGGCCTGGTAAAAAGTGCTACAGCTATAATGGAGGACTGAGGGCCAAGATAGGAGCCCAAATCACAGACATGCACATGCGCACGCTCATAATACCTAAGTCTTGATGAATCTTAAATTCGGCTGATCAGTTAAGAAAAAAAGTCTTGAAATTAGCATCCCACAGATTTTAAACAAAGAGTAGGATATGGGCATTCCTTTCTAGTACTAAACTTACTTCCTTTCAACACACTTAGAGGTTACAAGAGGAAATCAGTGTTAATTAATAATATTCAGAAGTTACATGGTCTGATTTTCTGTGAAGAACCTTCATGAAGCCCAAAGATTGCTATTGGTTCTCAATGACATTCTTGACAGATATTTTTCATTTAAATCATATACAGTACAGAGGGGCTCCTGATTACTTAGAGGCTGATTATCTGGTCTGCAGCCTCTTTTTGGTTGCCTGGATTATCTAAAACAGCACCTCATTCATTCAGACAATTGAAAAAAATTTTGAAAAAATCAAACTATATGATACAAGAAGAGGAGGTAGTTTGTTACATTTTCATGCTAAAACCAATCAGTATTACCAGAACCTAAGTGTCATTCATTTATTTAAAAACTAAGTATTGTGAGATTATTCATGTGCGGGGCACTGGGCTAAAAACTGGGTTTTCAGTTTAAGGCAAAACTGATAGAGTCCACACACATGAGGTTACCTGCTAGCACAGGAGACAGATTTTAATCAAATAATCATAAATAGGTTTGATTTACATATGGTTACACAGGATAACAGTAAAAAGTGCTATGATAGAAGAGCTCAAGGTATTAGATGAGAGCT
Organism: Avahi laniger; assembly: GCA_963575035.1. Classification (NCBI taxonomy): domain Eukaryota; kingdom Metazoa; phylum Chordata; class Mammalia; order Primates; family Indriidae; genus Avahi; species Avahi laniger. Next base: position 2,040 of record CAUYSK010097014.1, on the reverse strand, counting down.
CATTGTCACCAGGTCTGCCTACTCTTGGCCAGTGAGTCCAGGAAGGCTCCCCGGAGGAAATGGCATTTGAGCTGAGTTCTGAAGCCTACGTAGGCATTAACTAGAAGGGCTCTGCCTAGAATCACATGCAAAACCTCCAACCACCACTACCTTGTCCTCTAAAAGCTGTAGCTGGGAATGTCCGTGGTGCTCTAGACCTATAGTTGACTGTATTTGCCTCCCAACTGCAGCTCCTCAAGATCACCCTTCACCTTGAGATCTATTTGGCCCAAGATGTGATTATTACCTACCCATTCTCTACTCTTCTGCTGCTGTTTTCCCGGCCCTGAGATACCCACAGAGGTCAGGGTCATAGGCTAAGCCATCCACCACATACTGACTGCAGCCTCTGGGGCTAGCAGAGGCATGGACGGCGCTGTCAGGATGTGGTGACACTTCTCTTCCACCCAAATTATCTATGGAAAGCCTCATTTCTGGGGGCATATGGTGTTTTGTCTTCCCAGTACTTCTTCCTTCAAGAAAAATCCTCTCCCCTCTTCCTTAGTAAGCCTGCCTCAGTCCTTGAGACTTGGTGGAGGCTGACTGCCCCAATCCCGCTGCCAGGGTCAAGCGCGCGTCCAGACCTGGTCAGAGGACCCCACGCCTGAGGGTACAGCTGCTGCCTCAGCACCAGGCACGTGACTCACGCAGTACCTGTCACAGTCCACCTGGGGACTTTTTCTGTGCTACTGGAACAAAAGTGCATGTTCCCTCACAATCTTGGGCTGTTAGGCCCCTGTAAACCTGGAGTTATCTTGCTGCCGTGTAGTAAAAGCTTGTATCTGACACAGAGAGCAAGTTCGAGATCCAGTTCTGCCTGACTTTTCAGTTGCCTGAGCTGCTATGTTCCTTTTTTGTTTAAGCTGGCCTGCCTTGGATTTCTGTCACTTGCAGCCAAGGTGGTTTGAATAACGTATCTTTCCAATGGGTACTTGTGCCCAAATTACCATGAACTGGCTGCCTCTGACCACCCTAGGAAAATTCAGTGACTTCTAATTGACCACTACCGATAAAGACACAGGAGGTACGAAATAGCTGAGCACAGATTTTTGACAACGACAGGACAAGGTCATGATTGTACTTTTGAACGTGATGTTGCAGGTGCTCACAAGCATGACGCTTCTCTCGCCGACGCTGGCCGTTCGCTGACTGGAACCACGAGACAGACTAGACGGGAGAACCGGACCAACTATGGGCTCAAGACACCCAAAAAGTACCGGAAACCCAAGTTCCGCTTTGAAGCGGCATAAATCACACATGCCTCAAACACAAAAAAAAGGAAGTGGCCTGATCAGGACCTTTAAAAAGGGAGGGGCGGGGGGGAAGCCCACAGAGCCGTGGCCATAAGCGGCCAGGCACAGAGTTATTACAACATGTGTTCAGAAACCTGGTGTGTCATGAAAAGATTGGTTTCTGCTTGGCTGCGGCCCCTCCGTGCTTTTTGTCTGAGTGTTGGGTTAGCAGCGGGAGCCCATTATCCTCCCGTGCTCTGTAGTTATAACAGATTCCACTTTCAGAAATGTCAAGAAATTGGATTCCACCTGCCAGGGGTTCTCTCTGGGAGATTTTCCATCTCTGAGACGGAATTGTCTTTTTCTCCTTTTTCCGTGGTGAGAGGGCATGGGGAACACCTGTGACAATCTGCAGAGGCAAAGCCTTGCGTGAGCACAGCTGACAACCCTGCAGAGAGAAAGCCTTAGGCTGGAAGTTCAAGGGCAGCGATGGGAATGAATGTTTAAATGAATTAGGCAATTTGATCACTATCATGTTGTGGTCCAAGACCCAACACTTTGAGGCTTATGTTGTTGTTACTGAAATTTTAACCTTTTTTTTTTTTTTTTTTTTGAGACAGAGTCTGAATCTGTTTCCTGGGCTAAAATACAATGGTGTCATCATAGCTCACTGCAGCCTCAAACTCCTGGGCTTAAGTGATCCTCCTGCCCCAGCCTCCTGAGTAGCTGAGACTACAGGTGAGCACCACCATTTCTGGCTCACTGCTCC
>CAUYSK010097012.1:0-43493 GCA_963575035.1 Avahi laniger | reverse complement strand
AAACCAGCCTGAGCAAGAGCGAGACCCCGTCTCTACTAAAATAGAAAGAAATTAATCAGACAACTAAAAATATATAGAAAAAATTAGCCGGGCATGGTGGCGCATGCCTGTAGTCCCAGCTCCTCGGGAGGCTGAGGCAGGAGGATCGTTTGAGTCCAGGAGTCTGAGGTTGCTGTGAGCTAGGATGATACCACAGCACTCTAGCCCAGGCAACACAGTGAGACTCTGTCTCAAAAAAAAAAAAAAAAAGAAGTATGATTTTAGGCTGCAGCTCTAGAGATAACTTTAGGATTGGGGTGCAGTCCAGGTTGCCTAATAACTAACTACATTTTGAGAAGCACTGCATTATATCTGATATCACCAGTTCCTACATGAGGCTTCAATAAGGAAGAGGGAAATAATTTTTCTGGCCCTAGCCTAAACCTCCCTTTTATCTAATTTCACTAAAACGTTGACCTGTGGTTCATCCTAATGAACCAAGGCAACTAGATGTGTTTCCTGAGGCAGCCCAAAGAAAACAGAACACACTGTGATTCCAAATGTTTTTATGTCAGAGCTCTACTCTTCGGTGAAGCAGCAGATATAAATATGGACAGGGGTCTGGAGTCCAGCCTCCCCATTCCACACCCGTGACTGACAGGCACCACAGAAACTTGAACCATTGTCCATCTTCAAAAATACATACTTGTTTTTGGGGAGAGTAAAGAGTGACACTGGAAATGTCACCTCTGCTGGGAGGAGAGCTCACATGATCTGTCTGGTTTATTGCCAAGAAAAGTCCAGTACAAGTAAAAATGACTTGGAAGTTCTTGGATACATGAAGGGAGAGACCTGGAGTCTTAGCACCTGATCAGCACGTGGTGAAAGCAGTAAGAAATTAGCTGGAGGATTTCATTTTGATTGGTTACCTAGAGCAATTCTAAGCACTATTGTTGGTCTGAAAGTTCTTTCACTGGGCTCATACCCTCTTATCCTTTTTCATAAGATTCATGTGGAATGAGGAATTCTAATGTGTCTCCTAATTAACTCACAACCAAGTAAGTAAACAGTTAAGATGGTCCTCAAACTACTGTCTAGAAAAGTCTTAGGAACATCTGGAATACATTCTCGCTTCTCTCCTGCAACCAACAGACCTCATCCTTCACAAGCAAACAGAATGCTTCAATGTGCCCAAACCTTTGTGTGCATTCGCTAAGAAGGCAACAAAGTCCTTTTTCTGCCTTTTTCGGTGTCATTTTTCTCTTGGGATTTCAATGCTGAGTTTACCGGAACTTGTTGTAGAAGCCTCAGACTCTGGATTCTCCCCCAGTAACTCCCTAGGGCAGCTAAGTGAATCCTTCAGTGGGCTCTGCGGCCCGACTTGCAACCTTTTCTCCAGCAGAAGCCAGAGCGAGGACCTCAGGAGAGCCGAGGGTCCAGGGGAGCACGCAGGGCTGTGCTGCATCGCTCGGATGCTGCCGGGTGAGCAGTGTGCAGGTGGGTGCAGAGTCACCTGTCGCTGGAGGACCGCACTGTGGGCGAGCCTGCCTGCTGAGGGCTGGAATGGAGATGGAAAGGAACGCACACACCGGCTGCCCTCGGCCCCACCATCTGCTGAAACAAAATGTAAAAACATGTCTTTATAGCTCATATTTCTAAAATGAAGTTTAAAAAATTGCCCAGCAATAAAGTAAAATGAAAAGTTGGCTCCATTTCAGTCTTGTTTGTGAATACTGATTTTTTGGGAAATTAGTAAATGGAAAAAAAGAAAATAGAAATAGAATTACTTTATTAATCTTAGAAATCAGTAATTTGAAAGGGTACCTTTACCCTGGCTCATGTTAGCAGTAGCACACCGACTGGTCTCCTCTCTCCGGGAGACTTGTGATGTATGCTCTTCCCTCCCCCCAGACCCTCTTAAAAGGGAAGAGCAACTTTGGTAGATAATGATGTTGGGATTTCAAGCTTGTACAAAGACAATATTGCTGAATACTGCAATCTGGAAAAGAAGAGGAAGCAAAATGCAAATAGCCAAAGAGCCTCTTTTTTATCATCTCTGTGCGGTAGCAGGAAAGGGACAGAGAACACCTACGCAGGTTGGGGGTGGGGTGAAGGGAAGGTAAAAGATACACGTGTGCTCTGATGGGTTAATAATGCAGCAGCTGAATGTCCCCACTTCTGAGTTCCATCAAAACCAGAGGATCTGTTTTCCTGTTGTCCCAGTCAAAGTCTGGATTGGCTGATTGGCAACCATCTCCTGCCACTTCTGCTTGAAGGCTCTGGGGACTCTGAGGCAGCAAAAAAATACTACGGCCCCCCCGTGCAGTGCTGGTGGATGCTTCGCCCTCAGTCACGCACCCAGCAGTGGCGAGTAGGTTCTTCCTCCATGTGTTTGTGGTTCATCTTTTAGTGTGAGCAGGATCTGAAAAAGAGAAAGTCAACCACTAAGTGACTAAACTGAGAGCGTGTGGTTTTACTTACAGCGCTGTCTGGTGTATTAAACATCACTGAAGAATAAAGAACTGGCGGCCCAAATAAATGAGGTTCACCTCCAAGTACAAAGCTCTTAATGTTACCCACTTTTGTTAGGAACCTTTCTAAAACACTCCTGTTCTGCTGCTGCTTTTTTTGTGTAGTTCTCTTAGTTTCCTTTTTTCTTTTTCTTGGATAAAAAACATTTTATCTCTTTCGCTTCTCAAATAGAAGATGCTAAATATGTTCATCTTTTCTAGAAACTCAGGGTCAGCATTATCAGCATTTTTAAATAGCACGGAAAAACTGTTCATTGTATGCTTCTGAGTTTTCCTAAATCTTCCCTCAATGTCAGGTTGTCAGATGATACTTTGCCTTCTGCCCAACCCTTGTATCCCCAGAGTATATACCTACATACCCACCACCCAAGGTAAGGAAAGGAACATTACCCTGAATGCCTGCTAGACCCTCCTGATTCTTTCCCATTCTCACTATCTTGAATTTTGCATTTATCCTTCTCGTTTGCTTTTTAAAAACAGGTGTATTACATATACCACTAAATAATATATTGTTTAGTTTTATGTGCTTTTGAATGTTATAGTGCTCCCGTGAGTTTCTTTAGGAATGCACTCAGGAGGGGAACTGCTGGGTGGGAAGTGCTTGCATCTTCAACTCTCCAATGCCATCTTACCTTCCAGAGTGGCTGCACAATTCACACTCCTCTGGCAGTGGAGGAACTGCCCCTGCTTCTCCACATCCTCTATGTGTGGAGGAGTGGTATTGCCTGAGTTTAACATCTTTTTGCGCATACAATGGTATCCCATTGTGGTTTTAATCAGCATTTTTCCAATTAGGAATGAGATTGAGCATCTTTTCCAGTATCTGTTGTGCATACATGTTTCTTCTTCTGTGAAATGCGTGGAATGCCTTTTGCTTACTTTCCTGTTGCGCTGTTTATTGATTTTTTTTTTGAGATATAATTTTTTTTTGAGATATAATTCACACATCATACAATTCACTCCTTTAATGTGTACAATTCAACGGCTTTTAGTATATTCAGAGTTGTGCATCCATCACCACCATAATCGATTTTAATTTTTTTTTTTTTTTTTGAGACGGGGTCTCGCTCTTGCTCAGGCTGGTCTTGAACTCCTGACCTCAAGCTATCCTCCCACCTTGGCCTCCCAGAGTGCTAGGATTATAGGTGTGAGCCACTTCGCCTGGCCACCACACCGCCACAATCAATTTTAGAATGTTTTTATTGCCCCCAAAAGAAGCCCCGTACCTCTTAGCCATCACCCCCTCCACCTGTCATCCCCTAGTCCTAGGCAACCACTAATCTACTTTCTGTCTCTATAGAGTTGCCCATTCTGGACATTTCATGTACGGGGAATCATAAGACATGTGGTCCTTTTGTGACTGGCTTGTTTTACTTAACATAGAATTTTTAAGGGTCATCCACGTGTAGCATATATCAGTACTCCTTTTTATGACTGAATAATATTCCATTGTGTGTGTGTGTGTGTGTGTGTGTGTGTGTGTGTATCACATTTTATTTATCCATTTAACAGTTGTGGACATCTCAATTGTTTCTACCTCTTGGCTATTATTATAATAATGCTGCTATAAAAATTCATGTACAAGGTTTTGTTTGAACATACGCTTTCATTTCTCTTGGGTATAGATCTAGAAGTGGAATTGCTGGGTGACATGGTGACTCTACGTTTAACCATTTGAGGAACTGTCAAACTGTTTTCAAAAACAGTTGCACCATTTTACATTCCTGCCAGCAGTGTTGAAGGGTCCAATTTTTCCACATGGATGCGAAGTGGTATCCTGTTGTGTGTGGTTTTGATTTGCCTTCCCCCAGTGGCTAATGATGTTGAGAATCTTTTCATATGCTTATTGGCATTGTATATTTTCTTTGGCACAATGTCTGTTTAGATCCTTTGCCCATCTTTACAATTGAGTTGTCTTTTTTGTTATTGAATTGTAAGAGTTCTTTATATATTCTAGATATAAGTCCCTTGTCGCATACATGATTTGTAAAATATTTTCTCCCATTGTGTGGGTGGTTGTTTCACTTCCTTGATCCTTGATAGTGTCCTTTGAAGGACAAAATTTTAAAATTTTGATGTCCAGTTTGTCTATTGTTTTCTTTTGTTGTTTATGCTTTTGATGTCACATCCAAGAAACTGCTTATTGAATTTGAGAAGTTCTTTGCTTAATACCTGGGTACTAATTTTTTGCTTCTATGCATTACAAACATCATTACCTAGTTTGTGACTTGTCTCTTTACTCTCTTTATGGTATTTTTTTAGGGGATTGTTTTATGATTTATTAATTTATAAGAAAAGTCCTATTCAGGATAAAAATTAGATTGTATTTAGATATGCACTTAACAAGTGACCTTTTCAGAGAACAATTTTTAAAAAAATGTTAAGACTTCCAGAAAATCCAGGAAAGTCACCATAAAATAAAGGATGGTTTCTTTAAAAAAACAAAAAATCCTTTTTTTTAAAAAACCCTTTTTTTAAAATAAAAAATTTCAAATATAAACACAAGCACAAAAATAGTATTAATACACTTCCATGTTCCCATCATCTAGCTTCGATAATTATCAACATTCTACCATTTGTTTCATCTCTCTCTTCATGTTTTTTCCTGGAGTACTTTCAAAGCAAACCCAAGATAATATATCATTTCACTCATAAATATTTCAGAATATATCTCTAATAGATAAGGACTAAAGGAAAAAAAACCCACAGTATCTTTATGGTATCTTAATTCTTAATTTTAACAAAGTGAAACTTGTCAATTTTTTACCTTTACGGTCTGCACTTTTTGGGTCTAATTTAAAAAATCCTTTCCTTACACTGTGGTCATAATGCTACTGTACTCTAATGTCTTCTAAAAGAGTTACACTTTTGCTTTTCATATTTTAAGTCTTTAATCCAACCTGCAATTGTGTATGGTGTGAAGCACTTATTTAATTTCATTTTTTTTCCTATACAATAATTGTCCTAACATTATTTATTGGAAGGTCTGTCCTTTCTTCCTGTAACTGCAATGCCTCTTGGTCATGAATTGTTTCCTACACATAGGAGACCAGTTTTAGCTTTCTCTGTTTTGTGCCAAAGCCACAATCTCTTAAGTACTTTAGCTTGATAATAATTCTTATCTGGTTAAGACAAGTCACACACAGCTCCCTATTCTCATCCCCATTCTTCAGGACTACAAGGGTTATTCTTTTCTCTTCCATATAAATTTCATAATCAGTTTATCAAATTTCAAAAAAAAAATAAACAAGGAATACCCCCTCAAATCTATAAATCAATTTTAGGGAGAACTGAAATCTTTACCAAACTGTGATTTTTAATCCTTGAACATGTAGGCCTCTCCCTGAATTTTTTAAAGTGTCTCTCAATAGGTTTTATATATATATTTCAGTAATAGGTCTTAAATATCTTTTATTAGATTTATTCCTAGATGTATGTTTTGATGCTCTGTAAAGGGTATCTTTTCTGTAATCACATGCTTTCCCTGTTCTTTGAATTACATTCAAAAGAAATGTAATTGATTTTAGAAAACTCTCTTAAAAGAAAGTTAATTTATTTGAACATTCCTTTTGGGTTTCTTATCAAATACATTATATATTATCTGAGAATAATGACAATTTGTTTCTTTCTTTCTGATCCATATGTCATTTCCTTTCTTATTTTAATTTACTGGCTAGGATTTCCCACCACGACACTGAATAGAAGTGATGGTGGGCACCCTTGTCTCGCTCCCCATTTTAAAGGCACTGAATACTTTCAAAGTTTCCCAATTAAAAGTATGATGTGTACTGTTGGATTTTCTAGAAATATTTTATTATTAGGTAGTGAAAGTTTCCTTCTATTTTAGGCATTTTTTTAAGTCATGAGGATACTGAATTTTATCAAATGCTCATTTTCTATCCGTTGAGAGAAGCATATGATTTTTCCCCCCTTCAATCTGTTACTGCAGTAAATTACATTAGCTAATTTTTTAATATTAAACTCTGGGATAAATCTAACTTGGTCATGATATATTGTTTTTTTTTTTTAAACATTACTGGATTCAATTTGCTAATGTTTTGTGTTTTGTTTGGAATTTTTACATTTTCATCCATGATTAAGAATGTCTTGTAAATTTAGAACTTTTATTTGGACTGTCCTTGTCAGGTTTTGATATTAAGATAAGGGATTGCAAAGTGTTCCTTCTTTTCCTGTACTCTGGGGTAGTTTGTACATTGGAATATTTGTTCCTGGAATGTGGTCAGACTCACCAGTAAACCATAAAAGTTCGGTGTATTTGTGGGAAGATTTTTGTTCTTGATTCAGTTTTCTTAATAATTAAAGGAATATTTGGATTTTATATTTCTTCTTGAGTAAATTTTTATAATAGGAAACTGTATCCATCTCACCGAAGTTTTAAAAATGTATCAGTATAAAGTTATTCATAATATCTTCCTACAATCTGTTTAATCTCCGAGGCATGTATAGTAATGTCTCTAATTCATTCCTCTCAACTGTTTATTTTCTATTTTATTAATTTCCTCTCTTATCTTTATTATTCCTTATTTTCTTTTACTTGTCATTTTCTTTGGATTTATTTTGTTGTTCTTTTTTTAACTTCTTAAGCCAGATACTTAGCACATTAACTTTCAGCCTCTCCCCTTCCCTCGCTGTAATAACTTTAGGTATTACCGAAGGTTTCCGGTACTAGGTAACATTTTTTAATTGTATTATGATTTTTTTGATGAGTTAACTCTTTCTTAATTTCAAAATATATGAGGATTTCCCAGATATCTTTCTGTTGTTACTGCCTTGTGGTCAGGGAAGATGGTGCCTGAAATGTGATTTAAGGCCTAGCACATAGTTTCTGCAACTACCCTGGGGATGCTTGCAAAGAACGTGCATTCTGCAGTTATTTAATGTGATGTTCTATACACGTCTATTAGATCAAGCCTGTTAATTGAGTGGTTCAAATGTTCTAAAACATTACTAATTTTCAGACTGTTTGATCTGTCAATTACTGAGGTACATTAAAACACTGCACTATAAAGGTGGATTTAGCTATTTCTCTTTGTGGTTCTGTTAATTTTCTGTCCAATATACTTTTCATAAATATGCATCTTATTTATTAAATTAAAAAAGATTAAATATATTAGTTAAAATAAATCAACAAGAAAAGGCTGAATACTTTCCTGGTGAACCTTCAGCCATAATGTAAGGACTCTATTTCTTGATATGCTTCTTGCCTGAAAAATTTGTTTTGTCTGGTAAATATAGCTATGTCAGCTTTCTTCTGGTTGATATTACCCTGGTACATCTTTTTCCAACCTTTTTCTTTCATCCGTTTTATATGTTTATGTTTAAGATTGTCTGGTTTAATGGACTAAAAGTGGATTTTAAAAAACCCAGGCTGACTGCAGAATATATATGCCTGGTTGGCCATTTTCCGTTACCTCCACTGTTTCCGCCTCGTCCTTGCCTGATGTAGCAGCCACCCATTCAATCCTCTTTTTCAATCTGCTTGATTATAATTTCAATGTCTTGATTTTACTCATGTTTTTACTCCCTTCTTTAATTTCTCTAAACATGAGAAAATTTATTTTGCACTATTTGATAATTTCAGTATCTTAGTCTTTGCAGGTCTAATACTGTTAAGTGTTGTTTTTGCTGGCTTTTGCTCATGATGCCTCATTTCCTCATTTATTTTGTGATTTTAAACTGTGATCTCACATTTCTTAAAACTTTACCTGTGAGAATTATTTGAGCTTTGGGTTAAGGGAAGATTCTTCCAGATTAAATATGCATTTGATTACATTAGCTGCCTGGGGCCACCACCCCAGCTTAGGACTACCTTAAACTAAATTCTTAATCTTAAATTTTTCAGGCCACCCAGGGAATGTGAATTCAGGCCCATGCTTATAGGAGGGACAGCTTGTGGTTATAAATCATCATCCCTACTCCACTTAGCACCAAGGTTCAAGACAGGCCATTTCTTTCAGTGTCTCTGTGGGTGAAGGAAGGGTGAGAGGGAGGGTTTATTTTTGGTTGACTTTATATGGAGCATATTGCCAGCTCTTTGGGGTCCTCTCTTTATGTGAAGGGTTTCCAGCTGGACTCCTCACCTTGGGATTTGCCTGTTATCCCTTACACCCCGCTGTACTTCTGGTCCAGAGCCACTTCAATCCCCACCCTGCCTGGTGACCCAGTGACGATGTCGTAAGAGCAGGACACATATACAGAACAATGTTACTGCATTTTTCCCTCACTGCCTCTGTGGCCATGATCACAGCCTGGCTCCTTTTAGAAGGACTTTAAAATACAAGCCATTGACGTTAACTTCTCTTCATTTTTGCTTTGATGTCCTGGTCTGGAAATTATTACTATTTTTTTTTTTTTGGTCAAATGTCTATGGATAATACTGTCTATTTATACACTCACTTGGCATTTATCAAATAAATGAAGTTACACCTTATTTCATTAGTTCTAAAGTCAACAAGCAACACGAACATAAAATATATTCAAAATTGCCCTTAAGAATCTTAAAGCACCTGTAAAATACATTATGCCAGTTTGGCAACCATCAGGTAGTCCAACAAACCCAGTTTCCCTTTCAGCCTGCTGTTCTTCCGTTAGCACCTGACTAAAGTGACTGGCTTGTGTTTAGGGCCACGGAGAAGGAAAATATTTTTAGGCATTGTGATCAACATTTGCCCAGGTGAACTACACTACGAGAATCACCCAGGAATGGAGAACTACTGAAGCAAGAGCAGCTTCAGATTTCATGCTCACTTGGAAGCCTAAGTTTCCTGAGAGGAACGGTGGATAGACTCTGCTAAACTATCTAAATCATTATTTCCTTTGCTGTTTAGGGGAGCAGGGGGAGGGACTCTGTCTTGTATTTCCCCTGCTACACTCTTTTAAGTGCAGAGACCACATCTTACAATTTTTCACATGATTCAGAGCACCAAGCATTTTGCCATGTAAACATTTACATGGGAGCTGCCTGGTAAATAGTTGATTGAGTGATGTGGGAAATAGCAATAGCAGTGTTACCCTATGGGGAGCAAAAGACTTCCAACAAACGATACAAACTATGCTTCTGCAAACAACAAAAGGGCTGCTGTAAGTGGCAGTCCACACTTCCAGGCCAGTGCTCCTACCACCCACCAGCTGTCTGAAGGTAAGGGCTGCGAATTTTCAATGAGATCATCTCACTGAAGGCTTTTCCAGTTCAGAAAAGAGAATTCATCATGACTTCCCTGCCAGTGAAGAAGGCCCAGACTCAAATGATACGTACATATAACCAAAGTTATTTTTCTCTCCCCAAGGTCTACAGTAAATAGGAGAGAGAAACTAAAAAAATTAATTTTTAAAATTACCTAAATGCAAAGACTTCTGCCTTTTAGATTTGTCCCTAAGGCCTTTAAAACTGACCAGGGTGGCCCTGGTAGTCTCTTCTGGCAACATTCTGATTTGATCAGAAAGAGAATGAGTCAATTTATTTATATCCTGAGTGACGGCAGTAGCGAGGGACAGCTGGCGAGTGTGGGCCAACCTGCTGCCCTCACCTTCCAGCGCACAGCTCCAGTATGCAGGAATGAGCAACACAGGCAAAAGGGCATCAGATCCATTTCATGAAACCCTGTCTGGGTGACACAAAGGCGCCGGGCACAGCTGCAAGGGGATTGTGCAGAGCACAGGCAGCTCCTGTGTAACCGTTACACAGCCGCAAGAGACCAGGAGCTGTGACCACAGCAGCACCACCAGACCCCTCGTGCCCGCCCAGAAATCCTTTCTAATTTCTAATGAACAATGCGGGCACCCAGTTCAGTTCAGATGCTAAGACCAACAGGAGCTCAAATGTCCATCTATGGGGGAAAATTTACTTTCTACTTACAAATGAGTGAATAATTTTAATAAAATGCTATTTTAAGGAATTCTACCGTAAAGAACTAAAGTAATTTACATAAGACTAAGGCTTCTTCTGAGAAAAATACACGTAACTCATTTCTGAAAATACATTTAACAATTACAAACCAGTAAAAATTCATGTTCCCCTTATTCTCATTCATTTTCATATTACAACAAGCCAGTCAGATGGATATGATAAAATGACATCATGGCATAGAACTGTGGTCCCTAACCCCCAGCTGTGGACCTGTACTGGTACATGGCCTGTCAGGAACCTGGCCCCAAAACAGGAGGTAAGAGGCAGGTGAGCAAACAAAGCTTCATCTGTATTTACAGCTGCTCCCCATTGCTCGCATCACTGCCTGAGCTCCGCCTCCTGTCAGATCAGCTGCGGCATTAGATTCTCACAGGAGCGTGAGCCCTACTGTAAACTGCGCACGCGAGGGATCTAGGTTGCGCACTCCTTGTGAGGATCTAATGCCTGATGATCTGGGGTGGAGCTGAGGCAGTGATGCTAGCGCTGGGGAGTGGCTGCAAATACAGATCATCATTAGCAGAGAGGTTTGGCTGCACAATAAATGTAATGCACTTGAATCACCCCAAAACCTTTCCCTCTCTCCCACCCCTCTGTGGAAAAATTATCTTCCATGAAATCAGTCCCTGGTGTCAAAAATGTTGGGGACTTCTGGAGAGATATAAATCTCTGAATGACTTTTAAACGTCATACAGTAAAAAGTGTTTCCTTTTGTACTACATTTAGATTGTGAGTATCATAAAGGAAGGCCAATTAACATGTCTTTTTTTTGACAGAACATTTTTTGGCATAAGGATACTTAGTAACTACCCTTTTAAGAAAATTTAAAAATTGCAAGGCTGACAGATTAAAGTTCTTGGGATCTAATTCTATGATCTACCACGCATGCTAGTTTTGAAGCATAATCCACTTACGTGTATCGATTTTTATATAGATATATAAAACCTAAATTTATGAGAAATGACTACATCATTAAAAGGAAAGTGACTTGTTTTATTAAAAATTTCTTTATTTTCTTAAAAAGATTTAATTTCTTTGTAGAGAGCTCTGGTAGTGAAGAGCGGTGCAATAAAACAATGCTATCAACTTTACTCTCATTTCTTCTATTTGTGAGCCTTCCAACCTTTGGGATTTAATAATAATGAGTATTGTTTTCTGTTCACTACAGAAAATCATTGGTGGGCTTAAGAATGGGTTTTTATATAGCTTTGAGTTCAAAAGAACAGACTGACGTGGGGAGAGGTTTTGTCTGTTCTAGAATAATAATTTCTAGTCTGATAAAAATTCAATCTCATTCCTCCTATAGTAGATGCAGAATTAATGAGCCAAAGAGGGTGCTTTGCCAGTTCTTTGCCTGAATATCATGAGAACAGCAGATTTTCAATTACCTGAGGATGTAAGAAGTAAATGACGGGGCTCTAGACCAGTGACTTTCAAACCTTTTTTTGACTGCAACACATAGCAAAAAGTACATCTTATACCATCACTGAACACACATATATTAATATCCTTATGACTTTTAAAGTCCCACAATACTTACTTTTATTATAAATGGACCCTGGTAATTTTCTTTCTATTCCATTCTGCTCCACTGGGGTGAGGGGCAGATGGTGACTGTGACCGGTGGTGTGCTACTAAATGTTTAACTGGCTCTCCGTGGTAAAACAAATGAAAGCCCCAACTTTGTATTGTTGGCTGATTTTGACCACAGGTGAGTTCAAATAACCAACATGAAGTTATTGAAGGCAAAGTTGGGAAGGGACACATACCACTAGCTCTCAAGAACCTGGCTGTAACCCACTAAACTGATTGGATGACCCCCTACTAGGTCATGACCTACAGTTTAACAATCACTGCCCTAGAGTGTAGACAATCAGACTCCTTACTAGTTCACAGGCAGCTGACAGGGGCCATGATATAGTTTCCAGGAGGTACTGAATGAGATCGCATCTGCTAGGGATGACAGGCTTCTGAGGCATCAGAGGGGAACAACTCATGTCTACTGTGTCGTGGGCATCTCTGAACTACTCTGCCTTCAGTCTCCCCAAAACTGAGGGAAATTAAGACACAGCAGTAGTAACCTTAGGAAAAATGCAATCTCTCCATGCTTTAGTTTCTTCCTCTGTAGTATGGGAATAACATCTACGTACTTCACTGGATTGGTGTAAGGGCCAAATAAGATAGTCCATATGAAAGCATTCTGAAAATTATAAAGGGCTCTACAGAGTATTATTCATATGAAAATGACTCAATTTAACAAAATTTTATTCACGATGAAAAAATCATGTCTTAGCATCTGAGCTCATCAATCATCCCCTCCCTGGATCTCTGGGATTCTGAAATACCCAGTTATCTCTCATGGCTGCCTCCTTGGTCTCCTCCACTGGCTCCTATTCCTCAGTCCCTTGAACTTTGCTGCTTGTTCTTATACTCTTTTTTCACCTTGGAGAATTTGTCGACTCACGGTTTTAACAGGTATCTCTAAAGGGATGATTGCTAAACTCTATATCTGGCTCTGGCTTCTCCCTGGCTTTTGAGAAGACCGTTCTAAGTTTAACGTTTAGCCATCATCCAAACCTGACTTTGAAAATGCTAACGGTATTGTCTGTCCCATTCATCCACCATGCTAATTCTGTAAATGGCACTAGTATTATGCTGTTACCAAGGTTTAAGTTAAAAGCACTTAAAACCACCTCATACCCATTAGGATGGCTACTATCAAAAAACACAAAATAACAAGTGTTGGTGACGATGTGGAGAAACAGAAACCCTTGTGGACTATTAGTGGGAGTGTAATATGGTACAGCCACTATGGGAAACAGTATGACAGTTCCTCAAAAAATTAAAAAGAAAATTACCACATGATCCAGCAATTCCATTTCAGCATATACACTCCGAAGAAATGAAAGCAACTCAAGTGTCCATCGATGGGTGAATAAACAAAATGTACATATACTGGCACATGATTCAATCTTAAAAAAGGGAAATTCTGATGCATGTTACAACACAGAGGAACCTTGAGAACATTATGCTAAGTGAAATAAGCCAGTCACAAAAGGAAAAATACTATAGAGTTCCACTTATATGAGGTACCTGGAGTAGTCAAATTCATAGAGACAGAAAGTAGAATGGTGGTTGCCAGGGGCTGGAGGAAAAGGGGAATGGAGAGTTAGTTATCGATTAATGGACGCAGAGTTGCAGTTTTTGCAAGGTGAAAACCGCTGTGGAGATGGACAGTGGCGATGGCTGCACAACAACGTCAACATACTTAATGCCAGTGAACTGTGCACATAAAAATGGTTAAAACAGCATTTTGTATTATGTATATTTTACAATTTAAAAAAGATATTCAATAATTATAGATATTGATCCATCACTTATTCTGCTCCAGGCAGTATATGAAGTGCTTACTGAATGCACTGTCTTATTTAACCCCACATTTGCATAGATGCTAAGAAGCTAATGGTGTAAAGTAGGGGAAATTTGTTGTTTTTGTCCGCCTTGTGATCCTTCACATCTGCTTATGGTTTTAGCCCCTTTCAGTTCCTTGGGAAATTGCTCCCCACTTCCTCTATTCCAACCAAGTTATTATGGCCAGACTACAAATGTTAATCCCAAAGCCACTTGCTCACAAAAGTTGGCCAGTGATCCAGACCTGGCCAAAGTCTGAATCCCCTTGGTCACAGCAATTGCTTCAAGAGGTGGTCTTGTCATCCAAGCCAAGCCAATCCCAGTACTTTCCTGGGATTTACACACATATGTACTAAAGTAGAAAAAGAGAAGCTCTCTTCACTCTGTGGTCACTAAGCTGGGAAGAATAAGGCGGAGTTGCTCAAACCACATGCCCTCCATCTGATCTTGCTATGTAAAAGGAGCCATATAAAGCAGGAAATAGGGAGGTCAATGAAGCTGTGATGAGAAATAAAAAGGGAGGAAGAAAGATGGAAAGGAAGAGCATAAAGCAGAGAGGGATGGACAGCCAGAAAGATCTGATCACACTTGGTTCTCAGGTCCATCTTTAATCCTCTCTTATAGTAATAGGAGTCAATAAATCTGCCCTTAGGCACTGGAGTTGGGTTCAGTTACTTGCAACCAAATGTATTCTGGATACCACCAGTGGGGACCCAGATGTCAGAATCATTAAAATGAAGATGAAAGTTGAAGTTCTGAAAATGAAGAAAATAGTAAAATAAGACAAGAGATAGAGGAAAAAAAATCCCAACAGCAGAACTGACCCAAAGCACCCCTCAGGAAAAGGGCCATTCTAAGCTTTGCCAGAGAAAAGATAATAGCAAGGAATTTGGTAGAAAATTAATCTTGGAACTCTCTATTTTCTAAAGAAAACCCTAGAAAGGAATATATAAGTCTCAGATGAAAAAAGCATTTCTCAAATGATTGCTGTGATGATTAAGAGAAAAAAAATCTATGTAAAAACTATAGTACCTGGGATATAGTAGGTGTTCAATAAATAGCTTCTGTTACTGTCATGATTTTTCAAACATGACAAAAGGGAGAGAGAACTGGAAAACACAAATTACCATTTAAGAGAACAGAGCACGAGTTTAAAGGCTAGATATATTAATAGTAACAAATTTCATTTCTTCAAGGGCTTTTTCTTTAAAAAACTGTTTCTATTTGTGTTGTTTAAAAGTAATCCATGCTGGGAGGCCGAGGCGGGTGGATTGTTTGAGCTCAGGAGTTCAAAACTAGCCTGAGCAAGAGCAAGACCCCATTTCTACTAAAATTAGAAAGAAATTAATTGGACAACTAAAAATATATAGAAAAAATTAGCCGGGCATGGTGGCGCTTGCCTGCAGTCCCAGCTACTCGGGAGGCTGAGGCAGAAGGATCGCTTGAGCCCGGGAGTTTGAGGTTGCTGTGAGCTAGGCTGACGCCACGGCACTCTAGCCCGGGCAACACAGTGAGACTCTGTCTCCAAAAAAAAAAAGTAATCCATGCATGAATTTTTTTTTTTTTAAATAAACAATACAAAGAGTACAGAGTTAAAAGTGTCTCTTTTACCCTAGATGCTTGGGTCTCCATCTCAGAGGAAGGCAGCTGCCTGTAACTGGTTTGCATGTGTGTTTGTGAGTGGGGGTTTTTTTGGCATAGTTTACTTAACAAAGTAACTCAGAAATTGTTCCATATCAACACAAACATCTACTTTAAAGAGAACTCTTGAAGTAATCCATAGACATATTCAAATCCCAACACATCTTTTTATTGTGGGTCTTGTGAGATCCTCCCCGTGTCCCACTCTCTGGCTTCACGGCTTTTTGTAGGGAAAACTGAAATGGACCCTAGCATCAGTCTGTCATCTTGTTATCGTGCAACCTGGAGATAACAGGAAACAGCTTCTTCCTGTCTTAAAACAAAGGTCCACCCAGGAGAGAGTTCCAATGAAGCAGGAGCTAAATTATTAGAACTTAATATTCAGAGATGTTATTACAAGTGACAGCTCCTTAGAGTTCTCTGAAAGGCAAAGGGAGAACTTTCCCTCATGTTAGCATCATTTAAGAAACCAAAGAAAGAGCCGTTGGTAAAAAGTAGTTTGACCTTGCTTGAGAGTAACGACGGCTACGACGGCTTTGCCACACAGACTCTGACGGTTAGACAAACATGAGACAATCAAGCTGACAATGCTACTAATTTTGGAGGCTAAAGCTATTGGGAACTCACTGTACTTACTGAGGAATCAGATGTCAGCTCACTACCACCACACAGCAGTTGTCCTCCGGATCCTTTGAACTAAAGCTTGGGTGCCACAATCATCAATCCTTCTCCTGTAAAGTTCTTCCTATTAGTTCTTAAAGGCTCCTGAATATGTCTGCTGTTTTATGATTATCTTCCAAACTAATCCATATAGCCGTGATCATTTTTATTACTTTTTAAAAAATTTTTAAAATTTATTTTTGTTTCTTTCTTTGCTGATTGTGCTTTGTACGTTTTTATTACTCTTCACTGGATTTTCTAGGCCGTGTCATCTCTCTGGGTATTATGGTGTGTTGCTGCCCATTTCTAACCTATTCTCCTTCACTCCCCTTTTTGTCCAGTAATAATGAGAGAATGATTAAAGCAGTTTCTCAACCTTTTATGGCCTATGCTCCATCAGCCAAGATTTTGCTCAGTTTTACTTTCTGCAGTTTATTTTATGAAAGCTGTAAATTTCTTTTCACTTTCCATACATAAAATTATATTGTAGTTTGTGCTTTTTAAACTTACGATATATCCTCTCCTTTCTCCCCCTCACCCCCTCCTGGTATGCAACCCTGGCTGAGAAGCACTCTGTTAGACTTGGACTTCAGGATTCATTGTACCATTTCTCTTCAATCTAGTCCATAAAATGCTCTTCTTTACCCTCAGAAAACCTTGTCCTAAATGTCCAAATTTTTTATCTTACAGATCACATCAATCTTACTTTCACAGAATGATAGTATGGCCTATAGATTAAGTCAGTCAGGGTGCCCGCGTATTAGGTGAGGTTGAATCCACTGTGTCATGTAAAAAAATTGCCAATGTGTCCATCTCTTTATGCCTGTATTTTTGATTTATTTAAATAAACATAATATTTTCACACATAATATCTCATCTAGTTTTCACAGCAACCCCATGTATACAGAGCAACTATTAAAATATTTTAATTCAGGTGCATAGCAAAGCACCTGACACATAGCAGGCATGACAAAAATATTTCTAAATGAATATATTTCCATTTATGATGACAAAATTGAATCTAGAGAGGTTAACTAAATTGTTTAGGACTGTATGGCTACTAAGTGACAGGTATGAGATAGAATCCAAGTCAAAGATTTTTTTCTACTGTACTATTTCATCATACATATTTGCTGTTTGCACCTTTCTTCCCTGAAGTTATGGGTAAAAACATTTTAAAAAAATAATAAAATATTCCACTAACATTTTATATTTTTTTTCTATGGGGGCTGTGTTGGGATGAATAAGTAGATATAAGCAAAGAACTACATTCTGAAAATGGTCAATTCATAAGTATGGGCACAAACACCCTAGTTTGCCACTGAGCCAATTCTAGAAGATTTGTGTTTAAATCTCCTTATCTTTTCAACATCAATGAGTAGTGGAGTCGATACCCTTAGCGTATTAAAGATAGGTACTCCACTATATGCCTATTTTTTTTTTCCATAAAGTTCTGGATGAATGAAGCAGCAAAGCCTCTGAACGTCAGGGAAAAGTTGATTACAAAAATGCTTGGAGTTTCTGCTTCCCCTTAGAAGGGACAGAAAGCAGCATAGAAATAGTTATGAAAATACCCACAGTTTACGGGATAGGAATATTGCACAGTTGATCTCAACACTGTCCAGAGACATTTGATGACTGGTAACCGTATCAATAGAAATTTATATTTTTATCCCACACTCACTTGTCGCCTGGTACTATGAAAAGCGCTGGTGATACAGTGGTGAATGACATAATTCCCAATCCTTTTGGGAGTTTATATTCTAGTGATAGAGGCCAACAAATAAAATATTTTAGCAAATTCTATTACAGTGGAAGATAAAGGGCACTATAGCAGTTGGTGATAAGAGGTGGGGTTTCTAGGGAAAGGAAATATCTTGTGCAAAGGCACGGAAGTTTGCGATAGCGTGAAAGTAGTTTAGAACGACTGGAATTTAAGGGTATGTGTGGGGGAGCGGTAGAAAATACAGGCAGAGAAGAAAGCAGACCAGCTCCTCCTCTCACCCCACATATCCAACTGGTTATCAACTATTGTACTTTTCCCTTTAAATACCTCTCAGATGTTAAATCCAATCTCATTCATGTCCGCTGCCTTAATTCAGGCACATATCACTTTTTGTTTGAATTTCCACCATGTTTTCCATATTGATCTCTTCAGTTGTATCCCACCCTGTATCCTTCACACTGCTCTTAAAGGGATCTTTTAAAAACAATTATGTTTATGATACTTCCCCACTAAAAAGTCTTCAGAAGCTCCCTTTAAAGTGAAAACTCCTTAACTGGGTTGCCAAAGCTCTTCATGGTCTGCTTTCTTCCCTACCTATATTTTCTACCACTCCCCAACACATACTTTTAAATTCCAGTCATTCTAAACTACTTCCACGCTATCACAAACTTCCGTGCCCTTGCACAAGATGTTCCCTCTTCATAGAAATCCCGCCTCTTACCACCAACTCCTACAGCACCCTTTACCTTCCACTGTAATAGAATTTGCTAAAATATTTTATTTGTTGGTCTCTACCACTAGAATATAAACTCCCAAAAGGATTCAGAATTATGTCATTCACCACTGTATTACCAGTGCTTTTCAAAGTACCAAGCAACAAGTGAATGTGAGATAAAATATAAATTTCTATTGATATTATGGTTACCAGTCACCAAATGTCTCTGGACGGTGTTAAGATCTGATGAAGACGAAGAGAAAGGGATCACAGGAGAAGTGTGTCTGAGAGGATGAGGAGGTCACTTCTGGATGTGTTATGCTTAAGAGGCCTGGGAGAGGCTCAGGAGAGATGTCCAGACGTGGCTGGGGTACATGGATCCAAAGAGAAGAGTGGGCTGGGAAGTGCAGATATACCCATTTTTTATGTGTATGGTATTCCCGCACAACCAACCTGTGAAGCCACATGTAACAGCCCTGGCTAGAGTACAGGTTTGGAATTGTCCTATTTGGAGGTCAGCTGAAACTATAGGAACAGACTAAGGGCAGGATTCTAGAGAATAATATGAAAATTAACAAGTAAGCAAAGGGTGAGGAGCTTTATAAGAGAGACGAAGAAGGAGCAGCCAGAGAGGTGGGAAGGGGAAAGCCAACATTATCAAAAACTCAATGTTGTTAAAGACCAACACTTTAAATATATGGATGGTATTTCTCTAAACTAAGTGATTAAATAAACTGCCCTTATTGATGTTTCAAAGATTTATCATTAGCCATACTTTTTAATTGTCTGGCTAGGGTTGATCTGAGAAGTTAATTTAGCTTCAATGTTTATACCAGGTGAAAGTACTTCTTTCTCATGGTACTATAAAAGCACTTTCTTTGCTTCATTCTATGTTTGCATTTTCCTCCCCCTCATGTATCTCCCATTTGACCTCTGATCCAATTGTTCCTTGAATTCCTTATTCCCTGCATCTTCTCAGTAAATATTTAATAATTATTATATATAGATTGAGTATCCCTTATTGGAAATGCTTTGGACCAGAAGTATTATGGATTTTGAGGGTTTTTTTTTGATTTTGGAATATTTTCATTATACTCAAACATCCCTAATCTGAAAACCCAAAATGCTCCATTGAGCATTTCCTTTGGGCATGATGTCGGCAGTCAAAAAGTTTTGGATTTTGGAGCATTTCAGATTTCAGATTTTCGGATTAGGGATACTCAACTTGTGCTACCATTAGTCAACATAAAAATTTGTAATCATTCTTTTGCCTTACTTTAAAATTTGAAATTCTACTTTTCTTTGTATATATTTATTCTCTGAATTATAGATTAGGGATCTTTAGATTTATTTATTTTGTTATTCCTCTCTCGTACCTAATATTGTGCTGAGCATAATTATTCATAGAAAAACTAATAGACCAACACACTGAAAGGCCGCACAAGAACACTAAACACCTGAAAGGTGGGGGTAGAAAACAGAAGTCTCAGAAAACTTCTTCAGAATTCTAGTTACAAGTCCGTGTTGGTCTGCATAATTGCTTTGGCAATGAAGTTCAATTTTTAAAACCAGAAGTCACCTGGCCATATATGAAATTATTTTTTTCCCCAAGAATGAGATTTCAAAGTTGAAAAGTTACTTCAAACTGAGTTTGGTAACCATGGCATGTGACAGATTATATAGATTTTTAGCATTTTGGACACAAACCTCCCTTCTCAAAGTATCCCAGATATTAATAAGTGTTATAGGAAAAATGGTTCCAGGTCAGATAAATTTGAGAAATGCTGGGTTAAAAATAAGCTTCTTTATCGAAAGGCCTTTCAGAGACTTTAATATAACTTTTTAACTAGTGGCATAGGGTAAAGAGCATTTCTCAAACTTACTTGACGGTGATGACTTGTATTTTGTGCACACATTTTGGAAAACACTGCCCTAATGTCACAGATGAAGACCCTAAGCACAAGGAGGTTTGACTTGCCCAAGTTCATACAACTAGTAGCAAGGCTGAGATGAGAACCAGTTTTTCTGATTTTAAATTGGGTTCTCTCTTTTCACCATACAACACTACTGGTATGCTACTTACTCTATTCTAAACAGTTCATGGACAGTACCACACAAAATTGATACCACTGATCCACAGAAATCCTGACTTTCAAGACTCAGAGATTCCCTCCTTCTGTAGCAATGACAAGATGATCTCTCTGGGAGTCTGTCAGCTGCTCCGTGGCCATGAAATAAATTGTGGAGGCCAGGAGGGTGGGTAGGAGGAGGTTCCCTGGGATGCTTTAGGATGCTTAAAAGAAAAATGGATTTACGCCGAGGATAATTCCTAGAACAGATGTGAAACCAAATACTTCATATCACAATCCTGTCCCCACCCTTTCTGAAAGGGAAATGCAGTAGCAGGATTAACCTGCTCTTCATCAGATCATGCTTTGTTTCTTTAAAAAAATCCTGTGACCAGGGCAGATTCCATTTCCTGCTATTCCCCTTCCTAAAGCAAGTAAGGGAGAGCCCAGGATGGGAGCAGAGGCTTTCCTACGCCCTGCAATCCTCAGGCCGGCACAACAATGCTGGCAGGTTAATGCTCTTATCTCTCCTTTTACTCTTAACACACAGCTGGCCGTCTCTGTCCACATGCCATTAGGAAGTATTCATTTGCAAGTGTAATGAGCATCTTAGAACACTGATAAATACATTGATCTGGGGAGAGGAAGAAATTAAAATTAGTTTAATTCTACTGCTCTCTGAAAACAGTACATACAGACTAAAAAGTGACTCATAATGTGTGTGTGTTTTTGTTGTTTTGTTTTACCATAAAAGCCAGGGTTTGTGAAAGAGATGAATGAATTTTTAAATTAAACCGTAACATTTTGACCAGGCGATGACACGGCAAAGCAGAAACATAGTGTTTATATATATTTTTTTCATTCATCACAAAGCTAGCTGTGCCATGATTTAATAACTCAAGTATCAGAGCATAAACTCTTCTATAAGAGCCAAAAGGACTGGAAGTTTCTTAATCTTTGCTTAGCAATGAAATGTTGCTCTTCTAATTACCCTGATGGCTATGTCAAGATCTCAGAGGGAGTCCACAGCAGTTATTAATATTTTCTTTGTAGACCAGGCTTGGTTGGGAAGGGTTAGCCCAGAGAAGATCTCTGGTGCTCCAAAGAAATGAACACCGAAAGCATCCTGGAGAGCCAGGGGCTGGGTCACTTGAGGTATCTCCAAGAATCACCTTTCAAAGTCCAAGCCACTTGTTCAATCACATCACAAGCAGGCAACAGGATGGTGTCAAGAGAGGGGTGCCTAGGAGTGGCAGAATTAAAGGGATTAACAACGGGAGAGAAGCAATTGGTGGCACAGCTAGCCCCATTCTCAGCTGCTCTCTCATGGATTTGGAGCACGAAGTGAAGCTTAAGGCTCTGAAACTATAGTCAAGGTCCTCCTAGCTCCGTGCTGACTAAAGCAACAGAAATACCCGGGAGCCTGACACCTTTCCAAACACGGAAAAAGCAAGTGAGGCCACCCCAGGGACAGCTGCTGTCTCCCAGGCGCACCACCTTCCATGGGAGGGTAAACCTTAGGGACAAAGCTGGGCCCTTTGCCAAAGGTTTAGGCATCTTTCTGCCTAAGACCTTACAGCATACCTCATGCAAAGGTGGCAGCCAAATATTGGATTAACAAACAGGACACACTAAATAAGTATTTCTTAAGGAATCTGGCTAAGATGTAAATATAATTTGACCACTTACATTGAAGGCTTTTTGGTTTTTTTTTTTACTTTTAAAATATTAACTATTAACTCTCTAAGGTTGAGATACATTTCATATATGAATAAAATTTACCCATTTAAAATTTACCGTTCAGTGGTTTTTATTGTATTCACAGAGATGTGTAACTATCACCACAATCTAACTTTAGAACATTTTCATTACACCAAAAAGAAACTCCATGCCCATTATATTCACTCCCCATTCCTCTCCCCCAACCCCTTCCCTGGGCAATCACTAATTTACTTTCTATCTTTATGGACTGACCTATCCTAGATACTTCACATAAATAGAATCATACAGTATGTGGCCCTTTGTGACTGGCTTCACTCGGCATAATGTTTTCAGGGTTCATCCATGCTGTAGCATGTATCAGTACTTCATTCTTTTCTGTGGCTTTATAATATTCCATCGTATAGATGCACCGCATTTTGTTTATCACTTCATCACCCGACAGACAATTAGGCTGTTGCCACATTTTGGCTATTAGGAGGAATGCTGCTGTGAACACTCATATACAAACATTTATGTGGACATGTTTTCATTTCTCTTGAATATATACTTAGGAGTGGAACTGCTTGGTCATATGGTAACTCTATGTGATGTATGTAACTGTTTCAAGATCTGCCAAACTGTTTTCCAAAGCAGCTGCACTTTACATTTCCACTGGCAGCATAGGAGGATTCCAATTTCTCCACAACTCTGCCAACACTTGTTATTACCTGTCTTTTAATTATAGCCATCCTAGTGGGTGTGAGGTGGTACCTCACTGTGGTTTTGATTTGCATTTCCTTAGTAACTAATGATGCATCTTTTCATGTTTATTGGTCATTTGTATATCTTCTTTGAGAAAATATATGTTAAAATGCTTTACCTATTTTTAAAAATAGAGTTTTCTTTTTATTGTTATGCTGTAAGAATTATGCATATTGATATATTCTGGATACAAATCCTTTGCCATATATATGATTTGTAAATATTTTTTTCATTCTGTGGGTTTTTACCTTTCTTGGTGGTATTCTTTAAAATTGCGGTCCCCAAACCTCAGGCTGTGGACTGGTACCAGTCCGGGGCCTGTTAGGAACCGGGCCACACAACAGGAAGTGAGTGGTGGGCCAGCAAGCGAAGAAGCTTCATCTGTGTTTACAGCCGCTCCCCATCACTCACAGCACCGCATAAGCCCCGCCTCCTGGCAGATCAGCAGCAGCATTAGATTCTCAGGAGCGCGAACCCTGCTATAAATTGCGCCTGTGAGGGATCCAGGTTGTACACTCTTTATGAGAATCGAATGACTGATGATCTGGGGTGGAGCTCAGGTGGTGATGCTAGTGCTGGGGAGAGGCCGCAAATACAGATTATCATTAACAGAGAGGCTTGACTGCACAATAAAATAAATGCAATGTGCTTGAATCATCCTGAAACCATCCCCACACCTGGTTGTGGAAAAACTGTCTTCCATGAAACCGGTCCCTGGTGCCAAAAAGGTCGGGGACTGCTGCTTTAAAGCACACAATTTTGTAATTTTGATGAAGTCTAACTTGTCTAATTTTTTTGTTACTTGTGTTTTTTTGTGTCATATCTAAGAAACTGTGGCCTAATTCAAGTACATGAAGATTTACTCTTATATTTTCTTCTAGGAATTTTATAGTTTTAGCCCTTCCATTTATCTTTTATCAATTTTGGGTTGTGTAGAACGTGAAATAGGGGTCCAATTTCATGCTTTTTTTTTTTTTTTTTGAGATAGGGTCTTGCTCTGTTGCCCCAGGTAGTGTGCAGTGGCGTCATTATAGCTCACTGCAATCTCAAACTCCTGGGCTCAAGTGATTCTTCCGCTTCAGCCTCCTGAGTAGCTGGGACTACAGGCACATGCCACCGTGCCTGGCTAATTTTTCTATTTTTAGTAGAGACAGGGTCTCGCTCTTGCTCGGGCTGTTCTCAAACTCCTGAGCTCAAGTGATCCTCCCACCTTGGCCTCCCAGAGTGCTAGGATTACAGGCATGAGCCACAGCTCCCTGCCCCAATTTCATTCTTTCACATGTGGATAACCAACTCTCCAAGTGCCAGTTGAAGAGACTGTTCTCTCGCCATTGGTATTCTCGTTACAAATCAATTGGCCATAGATGTATGGGTGTATTTCTGGATGCTTAATTCTGTTCCACTGATCTATTTCATGCCACAATGTCTTGACTACCGTAGCTTGTTATTCACTATTAGTTTTAAATCCTTTTTAAAATTCTCTGACACAATACTGCTGTGTGAACTTCTGTTTTGGATTTTCCATGCTACCAGGCCCCGGTTCTATTCTTTTCAGAGAATCTCAGCAAAGACCTGAGTACAAGGAAATTTTTCTTTAAATGAAACAGGGATCATTAATAACCTCTCTCGGTGTTTTGATTGTTTTTTCCTTTTTGTTCTGTTTTGTTTTTAGAGACAGTGTCTTGTTCTGTCACCCAGGCTAGGTACAGTGGCATCAGCATGGCTCACTGCAGCCTCAAACTCCTGGGCTCACCCTCCTGTGATCCTCCTGCCTCAGTCTCCTGTGTAGCTGGGAATACAGGCATGCACCACCACTCCTGGTTAATTTTTTTAATTTTTTGTAGAGATGGGGTGGTCTTATTATATTGCCCAGGCTGGTCTCTAACTCCTGAGCTCAAGAGATCCTCTTGCCTTGGCCTCCCAAAGTGCTTAGATTATGGGCATGAGCCACCATGCCTGGCCCTCTCTCAGTTTTTAAAGTAGCTGTACTGTGAACAAAATCTGAGGAAGATATCATTTGTGAACAGAATTTAATATTATAGTAAAATTAAACTTATAACAATGTTAATTGGTATAACTTAAGAGTATATATAATCATTACTCTGCTGATCAAGTAGTGAATAATTTATGTGAATGGATGTGGTATATCATAATTTTATATTGTACTTAGAACAAGTGTATCGTTTTAATTAATAAACACATTTACAGGGTCCTTTTTTTCTAAAGTAGGCTTTTTTTACAGCTTTTTTCCATCTTCCTCACTTAAATTGACCTTTTTAGCTCTTCCAGGAAGATGGGGACTCTCATGTGTTCCTGCAACCTCCAGGTAATAGGGACCCCCAATTCCAAGTACCAGGAGACAGGACTGTGGCAAATTCAGGTCAGGGAACAGCTTTTTTATTTGTGGCAGCCAACAAGCTGGTGGCAGAGGGGCTTCAGAAAGGTGATGAACCCCCTGCAATCGGCATGAGCCTCCGGAGAGAACTATGCTGGGACAAAAACTGGTAGATGTTTATGAACAGCCATTCCCCCTTCTCCCTCAATAGGAGAGGCTGGATCTGCCCTGGGAGGCACCGTGCCGGCTACAAGACCACCTCTCCAGACTCTTCTGTTGCTAGGGAGAAGCAGGCAAGGCAGCCAGTGCTGGCCAATGATGTATTAGTTAGAACTGCTAGGCTTCCAAGAAAGCTTTCTTGGAAGGGGGACAGATTGAGCTGGCATCTGTGTTTTGCCCTTCCCCCTCTTCTTGCCTGCAACATAGACACAACGCCAGTCGGAACAGGAACCATCTTACGACCAAAAAATGAAAGCCAATGCTTTAGGGTTAGTACAGCAGAAAGAGAGGAGCCCATTTCCTCGGTTATGTCTCTGAAGAGCAGCACTAGACTGGACTTCCTGTCTCCGGACTTCGTGACATGTGAGAATAATAAATCCCTTACTTGTGCTGCCGCGGAATCTCTGAGTTTCTGTTACCTTCAGGGAATGCTCTCCTAACCAATCCAGGGGTGCTTCCCAAACTCTCTTGTTTTTCCCCTCCCCTCCACCTCCCATCTTCGGCTCTGCCCTCTGCTGTATGGCTTCATCTGCATCCCAGTTCCCCGTGTCAATCTGAACTGCTGCCCCTTCTCCAAGGTGCGTGTGAGAAAGATTACTGCCAGCATCTCCTCCATGCAGGAGAGTGGAGGCAGAAGGCCCACCTTGTGTTTTATCCTCCCCTCTCCAGGTCTGGCTCCATCCAAATGAGGGAAAGTTAAATGGCTGGATTAAAAAAGAAAGCCAGCCTGGACTACAGACAACCCCACTCTGCCAGGAATCCCCCTGAGGAGCGATCTGAGATAACAACCAGACACTGCAGGAGGCTGAGGCTGCATCAGGAAAGGACACTGATAAGATTAAATCACCTTGAGGGGCCCAGACTTTTGAGATGAGGAGTTCAGCAGGGTCTGGAATAAAGCTGCCTGGGTTTTAATTTCAGCTCCCCCATT
Organism: Avahi laniger; assembly: GCA_963575035.1. Lineage (NCBI taxonomy): Eukaryota > Metazoa > Chordata > Mammalia > Primates > Indriidae > Avahi > Avahi laniger. The sequence goes on along the minus strand of CAUYSK010097012.1, from coordinate 16,889 downwards.
GACTGTGTGGCTTGGACAAGCTACTTAGCTTCTCTCCACCTGTTTCCTCATATGCAAAATCGAGATAACCAAAACACTTAACTTTTGTAGGATTGGGTGCATTACATACACAATTTATAATCTTTTTTTTAATTGTGGCAAAATACACATAACATAAAATTTACCATCTTAATCATTTTTTTTTAAAGAGACAGGGATTCACTATGTTGCCCAGGCTGTATTCAAACTCTTCCGCTCAAGCGACCTCCCAAGCAGCTGGGACTCCAGGCGTGTGCCATGGTGCCTGGCTTAACCATTTTTACGTATGCAGTTCAGTGGCATTACGTACATTCACAGTACTGTGCAACCATCCCACCATCCATCTCCAGAATTCTTTATCTCGCAAAACTGAAACCCTTTATTTGTTAAACACTAACTTCCCATTCCCCTGTACCCCTGTTCCTGGTAATAACCATCCTATTTTCTATCTCTATGATTTTGACTATTCTAGATACCTTCTATTAGTGGAATCACTCGGTATTTGTCTTTTTGTGATTGGCTTATTTCACTTAGCATAATGTCCTGAAGGTTCATTCATACCGTACCCTACTGCAGAATTTTCTTCCTTGTTAAAGCTGAATAACATTCTATTGTATGTATATATCACATTTTGTGTATTCATTTATCAGCTCATGGATCCTTGGGATGCTTCCACTCTTTGGCTATTATGAATAATGCTTCTGTGAACATGGGTGTATAAATATCTGTTCAAGTCCCTGCTTTCAATTCTTTTGGGTATATACATAGAAGCAAAACTGCTGGATCATAATGGTAATTCTATTTTTAATTTTTTGAGGAACCACCATATTCTTTTCCATAGAGCTCACACCATTGTAAATTCCCACCAACAGTGCACAAGAGTTCTAATAACCTCCACATCCTCCTCAACATTTATTTTTTTCTTTTTGAGTAGCAGCTATCCTAAAGGGTATGAAGTGGTATTTTATTGTGGATTTTGATTTTCATTTCCCTTATGATTAGTGATGTTGATTATCTTTTCATGTGCTTATTAGCCATTTGTATATCTTCTTTGAAGAAATGTCTATTCAAGCACATTTTTACGTAGGGATTTTTGAGGTAATCTATAATCTTTACATCCCAATCCCACAAGATTGATACTTTTATGCTTATTGTATATGTGAGGAAACTGATACTCAAAGAGGCTAACTGATTAGCCCAAAGTTGCCAGAGCCCACACAGCTCGGTCTAACTTAAGAGTCATGCAGTTTCCTTCCTGCATTCTAGAATTCTTACAAAATTTAGGTATTGTTACTGACAATGATACATCTCATGGTGTTTCTGAGAATACTGTATACATATAAAGTGTAAGATATGACCCCACAACCATGATGATAGATTTTACACAATACTCAACACTAGTCATAACTCTATCATTAGAGGGTGGTGTCTAGTTTCAGGTATTGTATACTTTAAGAGGAGTCTAAAGAATTCATGGAGAGTTCAGGAGAATACAAAAGACAATTCAGTATGCAAAAGCAAAACCTGATCTGTGTAATAAAGTGGAAGAACTCCAATTAATTAGGTAGTGTAAAGGCTGAAGGATAATATTTTCCAAATAAGTCTGATTTTAACTTTGTTCCCCTCTAATGAGATCCTTGAATATGATCTGATATGGAACATCTTCATACTGAAATCTGCACTGTAACAAATAGGTTTATAGTAAGACTATGAATGTGTATCAGAGGTTATCTGAAGAGTAGTGATCAGTCATTCATTATTTTATAGGAAGTAGTTTTATAATATTGCAAGAAATAGGATAGAAATACTAGGTAATTTAGAAGGAAGGTTATTCTGATTTTGAAGATTGTTTAATAATAAAACACATTATTTATGAAATCTTCATTAGAAGATTTTATCTTTTGAGGTTAGGCATTTTACTTGAAGCCAGGTAAATAGAGGGCATAGATTACTTTTTGACAAATTTTATGTATATATCTGTTCTTTTCTTTAAGGTCTACATTACAAGGTAATGAAGCACTTTGGGTGTTGTTAGGGATTCAATTCTGATCTCAAGGAGTTTATGGTCTTATGGAAGGGACAATTTATTCAAGAAGTGAATAGTGATAAAAGATGACAAAATATATGAAGTGTTAAACTTTGTGACAGAAATTATAAATCTCTAGGAAATTAATTAATTAAAATTTAAAATTTTTGTAGAGACAGGGTCTATGTTGCCCAGGCTGGGTCTAAGAATTAAAAAAATGGTAAGATAAATGTAATTATGTACATGAGCAAGGATTATAAGACGAGATAAAACTTAACTGGACCCTGAGGGGATAGGAAGAATTTGTATATTGCAGACAGATATTCCAAATATCAAAGAGCAAGCAAAGGCAGAAGTATGAAAATTTACACATTCAACTATTCAATCAGAATTTCTTTTTTTGTTGTTGTTCTTTCTTTTGTCACTTTACTTTTTATTTTTATTTTTTTGCCTTTATCGATCAACCAGAATTTCTTGAACCTCTGCTATGGGCTACTATGCTACGGCCTGGGGTTTCAAAGTCAAATTGGACCTGATCCTTGCCTTCCTGGGAATTACAGCCTAATGGAGGAAACAGTCAAGTAATCCATAAAGACAGCAGAGTGTTGTAAAAGCCATGATAGAGGTAATCACAGAGTTCTATTGGCGCAGAGTCAAAAGTATGTAAATCAGATTGGAGGTGGGAATAGGGCAGGGCTGGACAGGAGGAAAGGAGTTGAAGACCAATAGGAATTAAGCATATTGGTGAGGGAGAAGGCAAAAGTGGGGAGATGGTGTCCAGGCAGAAGAAATTGTGTACATAAATAAAGGAGCAGAGAATAAGCATGCCATGAGGGATGAGAATACAGTGCAGCTTCCACAGTTTTCAGGAGATATTATCTTTGCCACCTGCTTTCCAAAGCATATAGATGCATCTTCAAACAGCAAGGTAAAAGACCAGGTATATGGGCCTTTGCCCAAAAGCACAATTAATTCTTATCAAACAATCAACAGAGAAGTTATACTTAGGATTGTCTAAGATACAGCAATTCATCCAGTCCTATAAATAATCATTAATTTGCCCTTCGATTATATGGACACAGAGACTTAGATTATGTTAGTTTTGACCCCTTACAAAACTGTCTTCATTGACGTGTACTGTAAGACTTTACCTTTGTGTAGTTCGTGCCAAGAATTAGCCATATGAAACACATCACTACATTGGCTTGTTGACTAACAAGCTACTACTGACTACTTAGTAGCTGGTTAGCTGTTGATTGACTACTACTTCATTTGGTGTCCTCTCTATAAAGTATGTAAAATACTTCCTTTAGAATGAGAACTAGGAAAAAGCTTGATTTTCCCCCAGAGTATTTATTCTTTTTTTAATAATAAGAACTATATACTCCAATTTATCATGTTTCTCTGTTTGTCCTGGATGTCAGGAGACTCAGAACCAAATTTCACCTCAATTACAGTAAATTTATTTCACCATATATTTGAAAAATTCGAATTATCTCAGTTTTGGCCCTGATTAACTCTTCATATTTTATTATTTTATTTTACTGCATGTGGTTTTATATGTTAAGACCCTTATGCTAGAGATGAAAAGTCAATGTTGTACCTGCCTAGCTATAACTCCATCTGAAGAAAATTTCCAGAAATGCATAAATTGGCAGCTTTGTATCACATAATCATGCTACCCTAGTACCAGGCCAGCATCTGGCTGGAAGGCAGCCACTGCCTACTTTCAGCCGTCTATGGCCTGAGAGAGAGAGTTCTGCCCACCAGTGGCACTTTGCTGGATGAATCAATGGGGAGTCCATGCAAAAAAAAAGAAAAGAAAAGAAAAAGAAAAACAATCCCACAGAGAGAGGTTGAGTCACCAGTAGGGCATAGTTGTTAACCTGGGTAATAGCAGAAGACACCTACTGAGGAGGCAACAAACAACCTGGTCACAGGGATGGACTAACAGAGCTGCTGTTTAGCCAGTAGAGCTGCTAATGACCCCAAATCAGGCTGTAGGTTTCATGAGGTCTGGCTCTTAAGACTGTTTCTTCCCTGTGTTTATATGCAATAAATTCCCTTAAGAGAGGTAAATCGAGGGTATCTCTCTGCTTGATAACTCAAATCCTCAAATCCTCTGCATAAAGAGAAGGCTAAGTATATGTACACATGCACAATGGTGATTTATTTTGGAGAACAGTAAAAAGGATGAATACATATAAAACAAAAGGCCTGAGAAAAGTCATATTTCTAAGAAAGAGTTGTGGTTTTAAAAATTCCATATTCCAATATCTGATTAAAAACTATGAATAATCCATTACCTAATACAATTTGAAACTCAGCCATAATAAGTTAAAAAACTCTTGTCAAATTCCAAAATATCTTCATTTGGGCTTGGCACAGGCCTTAATTTCCGTGACAAATTACAAAAGAAGAGAAGGGGGCAGAAAACCCTCAAAGTCACTTTTCGGTTAAATATATATAAAAAAGAATGGTTCTTCTGCCTAATAACAAACAAACAAACAAACAAATACTACTACTATAGCAACTTCTAACTAGCTGACTTTTCTTCACTCCATCATCCTAAAACCAGGCTTGTTTTTCAACTTCTATCTCCATTTTATACTTGGGGTGCTATGTTTTATTGTAGTTACAGGGATAGTCCACACATTCAAGCCCTTCCTTCTCTGGTATAAGATAACTGGATAGTTGGAATTTTAGGTTTCAAGAGAAGAGAGCACCTTGATATCTATGGTGCTAACTGAAAACTGCATGTTCGAAAGATGAAAACTAAGTGTAAGAGACTATCGTTTTAGTTTTACTAGTGATGCTCTTCATTTTGAGGACTTAAAGAGAATCTGAGTCTTTTTATTTATAATCATAATTTGAAAGAATAAAGGATAAATATCAATGCTAATCATGCCAACAGGGCAATACACTTCAAGTCAAGCCATCATTCTCCAAGCTCTGCAGTTACACGCCTACATTCTTTGGAGCCTAGTTCAAACTCTGTACATCAGGTAAGCAAAGTTGTAAATATTTCCATGTGGAAAGCTTGCTTTTTTCCAAAGACAGGCATGGCTTAGCATGCCATGTTCTTTCTTTAGAACTTTCAGGAGCAATTATGTCCTGACGATATAAGGATAGTAAAGCAAAGGTATGTGGCTACAACAAGCATCCCATTGAAACTAGCAGCAAGGTGTGTGGGTGCACGGGATGGATAACCACAGAGAATAGATTGAGAACCTGGAGTGATATGAATAAAGACTCACAGAGTGAGGCAACCTTATGTGGTTACTTGCCCAGTTCAGGACTACAAGAATAGACTGGATCTTCTTCCACCCAAAGTGAATGGATATTACATAGACCACACAACTTTGTTACAAGATGCAGTGGTAGGTGCAACTCTAACAATCCAAGGTGCCAGGCATTTTTTCCAGGAGGTGTGTGTGCTTCTGTAATATAAGTGTAATTTGAGAAAGGGGCCACTGCACTTCCCTTGTCTCTTTATAACAAAGTAGTAATTGTTAACAACTGAAGAATCATCACTCTTCTCTTGGGATTTTGCCAGTTTAGCAAGAGACAACAGCAATTTGCAGATGTTATCTTTCTCAGTGGCCTATTTTTTCATCTGTGTCAGAAATACAGTCCTCTGGTTTTCTTTAGGGCAAATGAATTCCCTTTGGGTAGGTTCTTAGAACTACCCTCACTTTTTCCCCCCAAACCAAAAGCCAGGTTGTCTTCTCCCAACTTCTACCCAGGTTGTTCAGTTATATTTGAGTTTTGTTTCTGAACGTATTAATAGAAACAGTTACTAAATGAAATCAAAGAGGCTTCAGGACAGGAAAGCATGAAATTTCAATGGCTGACAGCCAGGTGATTTTGCCTGTGGAGGGATCCACATCCTTCTTGTGTGGCTGCAGCCCGATCTACACTAGCAAAACACATACTGTTAAAATATCACTGTGTGATACCAGCCTGTAATGAAGTGCTATGACCAGTTCCTTAGAACTGGGTGATAGAAACCTAATTGATATTTTTTCCTGGTTCCTTGTATCACAAATTAATGACATTTTTCTTCTTGATGTCTGCTCTAAGAATGTACATGTTGGATATGGTATGGTAAAGTTGATGTGGCCACTGGAGGAAATGAAAACAAAGCTTGGAAGATGTTGATTATTCTCATGGGTTCCAGAAAGGGGGGTCACTGCACACCATACAGGGTCACAAGGAAAGGAGGCAGAAGAGAGGAGTGTGTGTGGGGGAAAGTCTAGGCTAGAGCCCTTATTGGGGTTTACGTGGGAAAGGCAAAGCAGGGCAAGTAAGCAGTTTTGGATTAGTTAGTCTGAATAATTCTGGCAGACTTTGAGATATAGGGATGGTATCTAGTTACCTGGTACCTGGCCCTGAGACGATTTAGGGCAGGGGAAATTTTGGCTTGGTATAGGAGAGTTAGATAAGGAAGTAGTTGAGGGTAGAAATTTGGGATCGGTTGGTTTGCATATAAAAGGTGTACTCATGGACAAGTTGTTATTATCTTTAAGAATTAACTACTCCTGGAAGGGGCAAACTTTCCCTGGGTCTGTAAGGCCCCCAAAATGCCAGAGCATCAAGAATACAGAAAATGTAATTAATATAATTGGCCCTGTGATGTCCAGATGCCAAACGGACAGTACAGAATCTAAGAAAACAAAGAACAATGTCTGTATTTAAATACAACACTTGCTGAGGGCAGCATATAGGGGTCTTAGATAGGCTTTGGTTCCTAATACTCTCCCACTAGCATAGCAAGCATAGCTCCCTCTACTCTTTGATAAGGACAATTGATATTTTCTCAGTATTATAAAACATGTTATACAAACACAATTCGAATTCTCTAATCTAACCTGATGGCCTCCCTCAACCCAGATGTAAAGAGGTTCTAGGACAGCTGGTCATGACATTTGTTTGTGTGATTGTGGCTGAAGGAGCTCTGCCGTCTACAGTGCATTCACAACAAAAAGAAAGCGTGCTTTGCGTGATGAGCTACAGCCTCTGGGATTCTGCCTCCTCATTCTGCAAACTGCCTAATTTCCAGCTCGAGGAGAGGCAACTCACTGCCATCTGCCACATGCCAGGCTGGCAGGCCTGTCTCTGCAGCTCCTTAGCAGTTACACTGCACCATGGGAGGCTGGACTTCTGAGACCTTCTGAGCTGCTCTGTCTTCTTCATCCATACACACACGCCTGGCATGTTGTCTCACCACCTAGGCACAGCATCACAAAGCACCTTACCTCACCTGAGCACCTTCCTGCAAAGCACAGCATCAGCCATCCCTAGCTTATGTACGGCTTGGGCTCAGCAGGGTTGTGTTTGTAACAAAGATCTAAAAATTTAGAGAGGGGCTCCTTCTCAAGGCTTCTTTGCTGATGATTCTATTTTGCCATGTAACGTTCAGGGTAGACTGTAAGGGATACTGATGAAAGAGGTTCAAGGAAAGTGATATTACAACCGTGGCAGGTCCAAGGCTCACAGTACTGGAAACGGATGGACATGATTACTTCTTGGCAGACCATCAGTTTGGTTTGGAGCCTGATGTCACATTCATTCTTCTGGCTGCCAGTCTCCTGAAGGAAATATTGACCTCCTCACTTTAGTTTTCTATATTTTATTAGTTGTTCGTCATTGGCCAGGCTGCTTAGCATCAGAACTAAAGGCCCATTGGCTAAGTATCACTGATAGAACTCTGGTTGTTTTCACTTTCTCTGGTACATTTTGGTAGATGACCAAGCCATGGATTTGGTGTTCCCTTCTCTTTTCTCATTCCTTTCTGGAAAGAGTTTAGATGGGCTGGGGAAAGATATTTGAAGCTTGCTGATCCAATGTAAATGAATCCTGTGGTGGGTAAATAATTTCCCTCTCTCCTTTGCTCTCCTGGGGTATTCTGATGAATAATGCTTTTCAAACAAGTTTTTTAAATATTCCCCTAGAGGTAAAAAGAGTATTAAACTCATAGCAGGTGTGCCATTACTGCTTTAGAGTGTAGGGCAGAGCAAAGAGGAAAGGAATCATCAAAGCCTTGAAGTTTCATGGAATTTTCTGGAAAGTTTTGAAGGCCACAGCTGGGAAAAAAATACTGAGGGCAGCACTGGGGAAGTGTAGATACAGCTTCACAAGATCAAGTTAGATCATTCCTCAATGTATGAGCTTTTTTTGGATAGGTGTAGGCTGGGGTCTACAGTTTGTTTTGCTGTCAATTATAGCATATGTTTATTTTAAATAACTCAGTAAAAAGCATAATTAATTCATCAACCTCACCAAAATTTAAGACAAAAAATTTATTTCCTCCTTGCTTCCCATTATCTGAAAGTCCAATTCACAAACTATCTAACTCTAGTCTAAAAGCCTTCTTTGGTAATATCCATTGCTTCTTGAGACTATTGCAACCTGACCTTCAAATATGTTTTCCCATATATTCTGTTACACTTTACCTGTGATAATTCAATTATGGCTTTAGTTTCTTTCTTTGTTTTGTCTCAAAGTCCCCATATTTTTAAATAAAAGCCTCTCGTAACAGTGGAGAAATTTCTTACTGCCACAGCACCACCTACTGGTAGACCATCATAGGCACAAGCTATTTGCAGCTCAACTTTGACCCACAGTTTTGGAGACTCTGAGCTTTAGTTTTATAAAGCCCCAGCTTCACTGTTACTTTTGAAAAGCTATCACTTCTCTTGACAGCTACCAAGTCTCTTGCTCTGGCATAAAGTCAGCAAGTGAAAATGATAAAAATATGCTTTTATTCTTACTGTTACCTTAAATTGGCCCTGACTTCACCGACTTTGATTTTCTCTGTCCTATAACTGTAGCAAGGGCTCCAGACTGTGTGGGCAAGGGTTTGGATCTGGCGAAAATAACTTGGGGAGCTTCCAAAGATCCTGAAAAATGGAAAAAAATTCCCTACTTAACAATATATTTGATCTTGGCCCAAAGGACAAGAGGTCAAATCTAAATCTAGGTAAGGGGATCACTGTCCTCCCAGATGCTGCCACCCCATTTCCTGCCAAACACCAAATCCATAGTTTCTCTTTTGCTTTTGAACAGAATAAAAGTCGGTAATCAACCCAAATTCTTACTCTTCTGTTCCTAGAGAGAGAAGAGTGTTTTGGGAGCAATAAAGGGTATAGAACACAAGGGCAAGCACCTCAAAAGCTTTATTTATTTTTATTTTTATAAAATACTCCTAATCCACCCAGTAGCTCCAACAACTATACAATGTGTGGTGAAGAGAATAAGAATTTGATAATGAAAATAGGTCATTCCGTGGAGAGCTTCCAGGCAAATAATTTCACTTGAAAGTTAAAGTGACTTCTAGATCCTTAGGGTTTAAGCTCCACTGGGTTTACTTTATATTAAAATAAGTTCCTTTCTCCTGTTGTCTCGGGGACACAATGAAGTGGGCAGGCAGAGTCACACTGACATGCTGTTGCCCCATCCCCATGCAAAGAGCACAAAGCTGTAGCACATTTTAGCAGGGCCCAAACAATAAACATTTAACAAGAACATCACTTCTCACTTCTTGTAAATGAAATCTATCACTGATTTTCAAAAGGTAGTAAGGTCTCTTCCACCAACTACAGACCAATAAGAGCTTAAAAATAGAAGAGGGTGGGGAAAAGTTGGACTCCAGGATAGGAAAGGCTTAGGCAGAAGCCAAGGGCCAGGGATGAGGGCAGCTGGTGTGGCTTCAGACTCCTATAATAATGGTCGTTTACATTATCGAATCAGCACGAGAGAAATGTCAGTTATCTAATCTGTTGCTCTCTGCTATTTTAGTTCACCATCACCACTTCAGAACTCAAGAAGAACGTCATGGTTATAAAGAAGGAAGGCTATGAGTTGGCTTTGGGCCAGTGGCCCTCACTGGAGCTTCCTTCTCAAATTTCCCACTTTGCTGACTCTACACCTTCCTTCCCATAGCAAACTTTGAATATATAGCCTGAGGTTAGGAAAGTCAAAGAAAAGTAACATTCATGGAGCATTCCAGGCACTCTGCTAGGAGCTTTCACATTCACCATGTCTCATTTAATACTCATAACGAAAAGAATGTCATTAGCCCACCATCTGTAGGAAAGGATTCTGAGTTGTTTTTCAACAATGCCCTAGGACAAATCACTATCTTACTCAGATTGCCTGAGAAACAAAGTCACCCAGCTCGAAGCCTGGGAGGCCACACTTAGGGAATGGGTTAAGGGCCAGGAAACAGACACTTGCTATATTCATGGACTCATTAATACAATGTTTAACCTACTGAGTTAAGGGGACCAGACAGGGACTAAACACCTTTCATAGAAAGTTCAGGGATTCCAGTATAGGCACAAACTTCCCAACAAGTAAAGGAGTGTAAACTTTTTGACTTATTACGGTGGCTGTTCTCCTTTCTTGTGAGTTTAAAGAAAAATGCTACTACTAGCAACCTAACCTCCTTTTCGCAGGACACGTTTCTGAACCCCTAGAATAACTACTTTAAATCTACTTGCAATATAGAAAGCACATGCTTTGTAGTTGAAACACAGATATTCCAGGCAGTTAAGAAACTAGTTGTATAAAGAACTGTAACAGAATTAGTTACTAAGACTGTGAAGGTAAAATATTTATTGGGAAGTATGAAAAATACCTGAACCTGACTATATCACGCTCCTCAAGTGTTTAACTAAGAATTGGGAACACCAGGAAAATCACAGAGTAGAAGCAAATTCAAGAGAATTTGGAGGTCCAAAGTCATTTGGTGACAAAAGCAGTAAATAATAGGCTATCTAAACAAGGCAAGAATAATAATCTGCTTGGTACCTTAAGGTAGAAGTAGGGGAAATGTCAGTATTAGAAGTCAGGAGGGAACACAACTTCTTCTCCTTGCTCTGTGGTTTCATGGTGATATCAAATTCAGTATGAGTGTCTCAAAATTTTCTAAATATCTTCACCAAGAGTCAGTAAACGTTAATTCATGGTTAAGATGCTGTAAGTATGTCCCACCTGATCCCTCAAGTTTCCAACTTGCTAGCTAGAGAGCATATGGATTTTAAGTTAATACTTAATTTATCAATTAGACATGCAAATCAAGTAGTCCAGGTTTCCGGATCTCCTAGGCTTTGCAGACTTATAAAGCTTTAGCAAATCTGAAGAGCTGAAGGGGCTCTAACAGATATCTCACAGAAATCCTTTAAACTTGGCCATGATTCTCTGAGCCATCACTTTTCAGTCCATAACAATTCTAGGTGGAAATTTTACTTCCTGTAAAACAACAACCATGTTCTAGTAATTCTTTTTTTTTGGTGGGGGTGGGAGGTAGTGAGTAGACACCCATCAAATATTTCTTGAATTCAGGTTTTCAAGGGAGAAAAGTCTTTTTACTCCTATCATAATATTACCTGACCTGGGTGTAGTTAGAGCTCTCCCATACATATTGCTTCGGTTATTCCTCACAATAAGCCTATGAGTGATATGTAACTATCTGCAAACGCAGCCAAGTATCTGGGCTTCTCAGAGATCTTGTAATCATTTTAAGGTGTATTATGTCAAACCACATCCCCACCCCTCACACCCCTGCTTGAAACTCCTCCATGGCTCCTTTCTGCTGTCAGGACAACGACCAAGTTTCCTACATGGCTCATAAACCATTCCTGCTGCCTCACAACCTTTCCTCTTGCCACTCCCCGCTCACACCCCAGTCCGCAGCCACACTGACCTGTGGGGGCTTGCAAAACACAGCAGGTTTTTACTGCCCCCAGCCTTTGCGCGTACCGTTCCCTCTTCCTGGAACTCCTTTTATCCCATGTCTTCCCTATCCTGGCTGACTTGTCCACCTTCAAGTCTCAGCTTCAATGTTTCTTCCTCTGGGAATCCCTCCTCAGTCCCTAAAGATCTGGGCTCAAATACCATCCCAGCATTTACCAGCCGTGAGACTTTACACAAGCTTCATAATCTGTCTGAGCCTTTATTTTGTCAGCCATAAAATGGGGACTACAGTTCCTCCATTATATGCCTGTATAGTGAATGAGTTACGACATGTACAATATTCAGAACTGACGCTTAGCAAATGCTCAGTCAGTGTTGTCTGTTCTTATTCTGTGTGCCCCAGGTACCCAAAACCACCCGCCTTGTGGCACATTCCCTGCTGACTTTTCTATCGCCACGAGTCCGTAAGTTCCCTGAGAGCGTAGCCTGACTCGTTTACCCTGCATGCATCTCAGAGCCCAGCGTGCTCCTTTCTCCAGGTGCTTAATACTACTTACTGAATTGAATCAAAGTTATTTTATTTCAGTTTTCAGATTACTTACTAGTGCATTTTTATGATCAATATTCATAGAAAACTATCTCTGGACCAACACTGCCTAACTTATATGTACGTACCTACGCTGAGAGGCTTCAGGCTCTCAGTAACAACCTGTCAACAGACCGTGGCATTAGCACAAGACCTGCGTCAACGACCAGAGCTTCAGCTCTGCATCCACGTATAACCCGCTACCAGCCCCTCAACGTTCTGAGCCACAGTTTCCTTATGGGGGGAAGAGAAGAAGATCAACCTCACAGGGCTGTTATGAGGATTAAGTGAGAGATACAACATGTGGAAATACAATATAAAGAGTGAAACAGTAGTCAATTTTAATAAAAATACACTGCATTTTTACTAAATGCTGCAAATCTGAGAGCATTCTATCAGACTGGGGAGTTTCAATTACCCTAAATTAGTTCTAAAAAATGCCTATCCTAGGTTTTAAATATTATTTTCAAGAAGACTATAACAAAAACGCCCATTTGTCAATGGCATACTTTGGATACAATGGATACTTTGTCCTTTGAACTGGTGCTGTCTTTGGAGACAGAAGAGAGGATGCGCTAAGCCCAGCACCTTCCCTGCAATCCCACCTGCGGAAGAGCTGGTGCCCACTAACCTGTGGAGCTGGCGATGGGCGCAAAGGCTGCAGGGTTAAGGCTGCTCTGGAGTCCATTCAGCTGCCCTTCTACGGAGGACCCTCTGAAACACAAAGGAGCTTGGTCAGACCTGCAGATAGGAAGGCGAGGAGAATACAGGCCCTCCAATGGCTTCACCTGCTGCTCCTGGCATTTCCTCTCATGTGGCTCATTCCCTTGTTTCTTTCAAGACTTTGTCCAAATGCAATCTTCTTAGAGAGGCGTTCTATGACCAACCTATACCCTTCTTCTGAAGTATTATATATTTTAAAATTTAGCGTCCATTTCTCCCCACTGGAATGTAGCACCAAGAAAGCACAGTCTTTGGCTGGGCATAGTGGCTCATGCCTGTAATCCCAGCACTTTGGGACACCAAGCCAGGAGGATCACTTGAGCCTTGGAGTTCAAGACCAGCCTCAGCAAGAGCGAGACCCATCTCTACAAGATATAAAAAAAATTATTCAGGGCCGGGCACGGGGGCTCACGCCTGTAATCCTAGCACTCTGGGAGGCGGAGGCGGGCAGATTGTTTGAGCTCAGGAGTTCGAAATCAGCCTGAGCAAGAGCGAGACCCCATCTCTATTAAAAATAGAAAGAAATTAATCGGACAACTAAAAATATATAGAAAAAATTAGCTGGGCATGGTGGCATATGCCTGTAGTTCCAGCTACTCGGGAGGCTGAGGCAGAAGGATTGCTTGAGCCCAGGAGTTTGAGGTTGCTGTGAGCTAGGCTGACGCCATGGCACTCACTCTAGCCTGGGCAACAAAGTGAGACTCTGTCTCAAAAAAAAAAAATTATTCAGGCGTGGTGGTGCGCACCTATAGTCCCAGCTACTCAGGAGGCTGAGGTGGGAGGATCATTTGAACCCAGGAGTTAGAGGCTGCAGTGAGCTATAATAGTGCCACTGCACTCTAGTCTGCGCAACAGAGCGAGACCCTGTCTCAAAAAAGAAAGTACAGGCTTTGATCACTGCTGTGTCTCCAGTGCCTAGAACAGTGCCTAACAGATAATAAGTACTCAATAAATACTTGTTTATCGAATAAATTAAATTCCTGGTATTGACTTAGATAAATCATAGAAAACACATTTAAAAAAAAAAAATTTCCATGTAGAGCAATGGTTCTCAACTGGGGAAGGTAGGAGGGAGAGATTTTTCTGTCCCCCCCCACCCCCACCCCTGGGACACATGGCAATGTCAATACATTTATGGTTATTACAACCATGGGGTGCTACTGGCAGCTAGTGGATAGAGGCCAGCGATGCACTGAACATCCTCTAGTGCACAGGAAAATGCTCCAAAACAAAGAATTACCTTGTCCAAGATGTCAGTAATGCCGAGGCTGAGAAACTGTTATACAGCACTTCCCCTCATGCCAATTTTGACAAGAGACAGGACAGAATATATATGATTCTCTGGGCAGAGCTTCCCCAGTCACATGTCTCAGAAATTCTAGGATTAGTTTGACATCCTACAGACCATGTCAAGTCTTCCTTTTACAGCCTCATATAGCTCTCTGTAACTCTTTCATCACATTTATCAAAATTATAAAATTATATAACTGGTTGCTTAATATCTGTCATCCTTGCCAGAATGTAAGCTCCATTTAAGACAGTTTGTATCAGTTTTATTCGCTGTTGTATCCATAGCTCCTAATATTGCATTTTGCACACATCAGATATTTAATAAATATTTTTTGAAAGAATCTGACCCATTGTTGCCATAAATACACTTACTTGTTGGGCCCATCTGCCTTGATCACAAGCAAAAATTTTACCTGGGAGAGTAAAGCTTTCATATGCTCAGTTCTCTGTTGTTGTTGAGCAACATCCAACACAATCTTTAGTACCCGCCTCCCAACACTACTTTTCCATTGATTCATTCATTCCCATAAAAAATATTTACTAGGCATTTCCTGTGTTCAGTACCAGTGGGGAGACAGACATCAAAGCAATTACATGAGATACAAACTTTGTGATCAATGCTAAGGAGAAAAGGCATCAGGTGTTATGAGAGAATGAAGCACGGGAACCTGATTTAGATGGTGAGGAGAGTGGTCTAGGATGGTCTTTCTGGGGAAGTGATCTTTCGGTTGAGTCCCAAAGTTATGAGAAGTAGACATGAGCCAAGAGTAGGGGGCAGGAAAGAGTTTTTCATGAAGAAATAGCATATATAATGACTCTGAGGCAGAAGTGGGCTTAGCATGTTCTAGGAACCTTTGAAGACCAGCAAAGGGGGTCGGCTGGGGTGGGGCTAGTCAGCAGTGTTTGCCAAACCTCCTTGACAGGAATCACCTGGGGCCACTTGTTAATCATAGGGCTTTGCAGGCCCTTCCTTTGGAGATACTGACTCAGTGGGCCTGGGGTAGTGCCCCAGGTGTGCAGGTGATTCATATCCCAGAGGAGGGAGGGAAACCTTGGTTAGTAGGTAAACAGGAAGGTGGTCTGAGGTTTGGGTGCCCACATAATCCCACCTGTGAAAGAGACATGTGCCCTGAAAAAAATACAGCCAAGCATTTATGCAAGGATCACACTGTCGTATAGCCTTTCCCCTCTGGCAAGCTGTGATTTGGGCCCTACTCTTTCCTTTCCACTTTCATTCTGAGGACAAGGGGGAAAGGAGAGAGGCAGGAGAGAAAGGAACACGGGGCTTGGCTTCTCCCTTTTCCCATAAGCCTCAGCCTTGGAGAGTTACATTTGAAATAATTATGCATTTTATCTCGGCCCCTTTTGGGACCCCAAAACCCACCCAAAGCATTTGTAGACTGATATTTGCTCTTGTGTGAGCAAGTGAGAAAGGAAAACCTCCAAAGGGCCTAGGATGGGCTCTTTCCTTTACAGAAGTTAAAAACCCTTAGGGCCACTTACTCTCAGTTTCACAGAGTGGTCAAAAAGGGAAGCAGGCAAAAGGGAAAAATCTTTGGGTCAGTAGAAGAAACAGAGGCAGTGCACAGGGAGCTAGCTGCCTGGGAGTGAGAAGAGTCCCTGGGGGGTTAGACCCAATGAGTACTGGGTCCCTAGCACTCTCTGGCCTTCTCCGTCTCCTCTCTGAAACCCCCAACTCACCCTTCACCTTCAGAGGCTTCATTCTGTTCCTCACTGAAGATCTCCTGACCCTGTGTCTCCCTGTGCCCAGCTCTACTCATGTTTTCATCCTCCTTCCTCCCATCAACTCCTATCAAAGGTCTTGGAAGGCACCACTAATTCAGAATTTGAACATTTCTAATGATTCTGTTTCTACCATAGGGTCCCCATTCCCTCTGTGATGGAGAAATGTGTCCATAGCAATCCAAGGGAAACTCCTGAGTGAATTTTTCCATGGAAACATTCGTGCACAAAATGGTTATTATTACTTCAGGCACATTGCGGGTAAATATGCTTTTGTTGTGATAACATCATTTCCTTGGGAAAATTCATTCCAACTGCTGGATGACCCACTCCTAAATGAGAACTTTTGAAACACAGCTTGAGAGCCTGTATGTTAATCTGCACCTGCCCCTGCAATGATTCTTTGCTGCTTTCCTGGGAATACCTGTGTTTTAGGAAATATTTATGCAGAAAGGTATGTATGTGTTCCCTTGGTTGTCTTTAAGTCAGTTACTATAGTTTAACAACAGGATAACAGGATCTACCTAATAGGGTTGTTGAGGATTAAATAAGATGGTGAATGTGAAGTACATCCTAGGTACAGTGTGTTATACTAAGGACTAAATAAACATTAACTATCATGAGTATTGTCATTTGTACTTGGGAATATTGATCGACACTCTCTGCATTTACTATAAGCCTATTTACATAGAGACATATCTTTTCTGCCAGTGTCAGAATAACTTGTTCAACTGTGTACCAAACAAAGTAGGGAGCTCGTATTACAGGGCTGTGTTGTATAAAGTATGTATCCTTTTTTTTTTT
>CAUYSK010097010.1:0-18681 GCA_963575035.1 Avahi laniger | reverse complement strand
TACTGGACATTTACCCAAAAGAACAAAAGACACTCTATGAAAAAGACACCTGCACCCGAATGTTTATAGCAGCACAATTCACAATTGCAAAGATGTGGAAACAACCCAAGTGTCCATCAATACATGAGTGGATTAATAAAACGTGGTATCTGTATACCACGGTGTACTATTCAGCGTTAAGAAACAACGGTGATATAGCACCTCTTGTATTCTCCTGGATAGAGCTGGAACCCATTCTACTAAGTGAAGTATCCCAAGAACGGAAAAACAAGCACCACATGTACTCACCAGCAAATTGGTATTAACTGATCAACACGTAAGTGCACATATAAGAATAACATTTATTGGATGTCAGGCAGGGGGGAGGGGGAAGGAGGGGATAGGTATATGCATACACAAAGAGTGCAATGCGTACCATCCGGGGTATGGACATCCTTCAAGCTTGGACTTGGGGCGGGGGGCAAGGGCAACATACGTAACCTAAACATCTGTACCCCCATATGCTGCAATAAATAAATAAATACAAAATGAAAAGAAAAATTAACAGACATGAACAGACAATTCATAAGAGTTAACGTGATGATGGGAAGAGTCAAATCATGGGATGTTCACAATAGAAAAGTCTGTTCTCATTAAAAACTTTCATTGTAGAGGACAATTATTAACAGAACAAAATGCTTAGAATGCTTTATAAAGAAAAGGATCACAAAACTGTGTGCCATTTTGGTAGCTACATGTAAACAAAGACTGAAAGAGAAAATGTCAAAATGAAAGTAAATATCAAAAAGCAGTGGAATGAGTCCGCCCTCCCCAAATGCTTCTAATATCATATTGATTTTGCAACTGTAATAACGCTCAACTGTTGCTCTGAGACACTGAGTGAAGATCTTTGAAGTGACATGAGAGCACTGTAGAGCTTTAAGAGGAGGCAGTGGAGTGGAACAGTCCTTGAAGTACTGAGTTTAGCAGCAATAGATCCCCACTGATCCCTTTCTTGTGCAGGGTGAGCGGCACGTTCCCAAACGCAGTTCAAACATCTAGGGCACTACCCAGGAGAGCTGTAGCCATGGCCAGCCACTGTGTGGGCTTCCGCTGTGTGCGCTAACCTGCTGCCACTGGGATGCCTGTTTGCACTGATCTTCTGGTCAGTAAGAGACAAGCATGACAGAACATAACCTGAACTCACTGCTTGGAGGCCCGGCACCTGACCCAGCCCGCCCAGCACCTCCTCATCTATGTCACAGCTGCCTGACAGCTAAGATCCTTTCTTAAAGTTCTGAACGCCTCTTGCCACGGAGACCTCTCTAACATGAGCTGATGGCAGGAGTGTTAAAGTGCTACAGCAAGAGTTGGATTCCCTGAGCACCTAGAAAAGAGAGAAAGAAGGCCAGGTCTCCCAGCTCCTCCTGGCAAAACAAACCTGTCGGCCATCTCTTTCCACTTCATCAGCATCTTTCGTGGCTGCCTCTCAATAGGAAGGTCAAGTCTTCGAAGAAAATAATCTACAACCCCTTGCTCCTCCAACAACAAGGGCACTCGGTAGATGGATGAGACATCATGGACACAGATCACCTGTTTAGAAAAAAGCAAGTCATTCAGTAAACACAAAAACCCACTGGGCTTGTAGCCTGCTATTAGCTATGTGACCTTGAGAAAATAATTCTTCTGAATTTTTCTGAAAACAGAAAAAAGGGCAAATTCCTACAAAAATATAAACTACCAAAACAAACTCAAGAAGAGTAGAAAAATTAGCAGCTAATCTATTATAAAAATGGGGCAAAAATCCTTAAAAAAAAAAAATCACAATCTAAACCACAGATGATGTTTAAAAAAATCATGTCCAAGGAGGACCTATCATGAATGGCTTAACTAAAACAGTGGTTCGCAAACTCAGATGCATACTGGAACCATTCAGAGGAACTTACAAAAATCCAAAAGTCCACGCTGTACCCTAGACCACTTAAGTTAGAATCTCTAGGGGTAGTGTTATAGTTCTTTTAGAATTTGTCTAGCAGGTTTTCTGGGCCTCACTGGAAGACCCCCTATTACATAAAAAATAATTTAAAAAAAAAAAAAGAAAATCTCTAGGGGTAGGAGGCATCAATATTTTTTAAAGCTCCCCAAATGATTCCAACGTGCAGCCAAGTTTGAGAACCATTGCATTAGGAAATTTAAGAGTGAAATTCACCACAGAAACAGACTAAAGGAGGAAAAAAAATCCCTTCAGTGGATACAGACTTGATAAAAATTCAAAACCAATTCATACTAAAAATTTTTGGTTAATTAAGATTATGGAAAATTTAAAAATATAAAAAACCACAGAAATATCACATGGTTTAACATTTAATATTAATGTTTAATAGTTAAAGTCCAGAAAAAGGCAAGAATGACCACTATCACTACTTCTCTTCAAGGATGTACTGGAGATACTTGCCATTACAATGAGATAAGGAAAAAAAAGAACTGGAAAACAAGAAAAAATTGCCACTGAATAATGCATGCAATGTCACTGCTTATTGCAATATCAAAGCAACTGGAGCTAATCCAACGCCAGACCCCCTGTACCACGAGCCATAACTACAGCTTCAACTGTACAAGAGACTGATTTCAGTAACGTCCTTCCTGAGAGACCACTGGCCATGAGCTGCTGTGTAATTGGGTGCATTCGTGCATCTGCTTCACCCTTTGAGGCACGGGGCCTAACTGTGGTACATTTATATGTAAGTTTCCACCCCAGAGTGAATATGGGTCATATGTAACATACAGAAATAAAGCTCTTCTTTTCTACCAAAAAAAAAAAAGCATTGCTTATCCATAAAAACCAAGAGAATTTACAGATAAACAGTTAGAATACACAGAATTTTAGTAAGGATGCTAGGCTATAGATCAATGGGCAGAAATCAGCAGGGTTTTCTACATGTGGGCCATATCTAATCAGGAAGTGCCACTCACTGTTGTAACAAAAACTATGAGTTACTATAAATAACTCTAAACAACTTTATGAAGATTAATAAACCTAAAAAGCACCTTCATAAAGAAAGGTACGGGACATTATTAAAAGATAGTCTTTTCAACAAATGGGGCTGAGACAACCAGGGACTCGCATACAAAAAGATGAATTTCAACCCTTCCCTCACACTATACACAAAAATAAACTCAAAATGGATCATGTAAGTCCTAAAACTATAAAACTTTTAGAAGAAAACAAGAAACTCTTCATGACCTGGGTTAACCAAACAGTTCTTAGACACGACAGTGAAAGCACAGTCCATAAAAGAAAAAATGGATAAACTGCACCTCATCAACATTTAAAACCTTTTGTGCTCCAAAGGGCTCTATCAAGAAAATGAGAAGACAAGTCACAGGCGGGGAGAAAATATGTGCGAATCATATACCTGATAAAAGACTTGTATTCAGACTACATAAGGAATTCTTACAACTCAATTAAAAAAACAGGCAAAAGACCTGAAATTGAAGTATGGAAATTTAAGTACCTGTTACATTTTTAATAGTAAATAACTTTAATGACAACTTACTCTGCTATAGTACTGAATTCCCTTCGCTTGCTAGGACGGAAATATCTAAAATGATTAAAGTGCATGACAAAGGGCTGTTGAGCACACTGAAATTACTCCGTGTTCCACCTGCTCTGTGAGAAGCAGAATCCTTTGAGCTCAGACCCCGGAGCCCTGACCTCAGGCCCTCACACCCTGAAGCCTGGGGCCAAAAACTTTCCTCTCACTGTTTGTGGAAATGCCTGGCCAATGATTTTAACTGCTTTCTATTGACCTCCGCACCCCTCATAATCTGGTAAGTAGATGACTGCTCTTACTGTAACCCTGCCCTGCTGCGGCTCTCCTCTCTGGGCCAGCTGGGCTCTCCGACTTGGTCTCCTCACCCACAAATAAACTCTCCATAGCCTAATCTCCACATTCCGTGACCCCCAACTTCCCTTCTATGCTCCTTCAGCCAGACCTGGCCAAAGCCACAGTCTCGACTCACCGCCACTAGAATTCCCATACTAAGCACCGCACTTAGATACATTACAGGTTCCAAAATTTTGGGTTTCCTGTACAACAGCTACAGTAACAAAAAGACTGCAATATGCGTGAAAGCCTACAGCGCCCTAGACTCCAGGCACCAGAAACATAAAGTGGAATAAGGCGGTCCTCGCCCTCCAGAAGCTCGAGGTCTGTGAGGGAAGACAAACGTGGACACACACGCACAGCAGACACACACACAAGGGGCAGGAGGATGGGCTCACCAAGGAGCCCAGAGAAGAATGCGTTATCCATGAGGGTTGAGGGCCAGGAGGTTTGGCAGGTAAAGTTTCTCAGATAACACTCTGTTCTCATTAGCCCCCAAGGATGAAAACGAGTAGACTGCCAGGCCAATGGGGAGAGGGACACGGATTCATGACAGAAATCAGTCAGTGCCTTAGGGCAACTGAAAGACATTCAGCCTAGTGGAGCGTAAAGTACAAGGGGTGGGCAGAGAGGAGGCGGGAGGGATCCAAGTGCATTCGGGGAACCACCAGGCAGGCGAAGGTGAATCAGAGCCAACGGCAATCGGTCCTTCTAGGGAACAGGTGACTGTCTCCCATTACAAAATAGCAAGCCTCATGAAACTGATCAAGAGGCTTTAGGATAATTAAAAGCAAAAAATGATCTACACAGAGATGGAATTTCTACTCACTTGCTCAGGTTCAACATGGCAGAACATCGATATTTTCTCTTTCACTGAGGTGTCAAGAGGATTTGAACACCTGCACACAACCTGGCAGTAAAGAAAATAAGATGGTTTAATAGAAGGAATGAATTACAAAACTGGGGGTGGGGGTGGGGTTCCTGATTGAAATGAAAACAGACACCACATTTTTAAGAGGAATGAAATGTTAATTCTCAGCACAATGCATGTAATCCATAAAAATATTATTGCCTGTTTTTAAAACTGAAATCCTAAATCCCAGATTGGAGAAACGGTAGTATAAATGAACAGATAATGAACTACAAAACTAACTAGGGTTTTCTTCTTTAATTAACGTTCATGAGCAGCAAAGAAAAGGAGAGTAAGTGAAGGACTGAGAGGAGACATAAGGCATGGACAGTACAAGACTTCACTCAAGCCAGGTAAGAAAATCCCAACAACAGCCCGGGTTCAGAGCACTAAACCTCTCTCTCGTCATCAATTACCATCAAGAGCATGCTAAGACGACAAAGGTCTTGTCTGTCATGGAGGAGTGATTTTAATTAGATGTAAAACATCGCAATGAAACCAGGTAATCAAAAAATCTTACCAGGTCTGGGGAAAGCCCAAGCCCTCTGAGTTCTCGGACACTATTCTGGGTGGGTTTAGTCTTCTGTTCCCCTGTTGAACTTGGCTATTTTACAAAAGGAAAAACAACTTAGTTTCTCTAGGATAAAGAATTTAAGTATGAGTTTTCCCTGAACCTCTTTTAATACTTTTGTCAAAGTTACAAGTGCACGTATTTTAGGGTCCAATAGTTGTACAGGGTTTGTACTAACAAATGGTGGCTCCCCAACCTCTCCCACTTTCCAAACACTAGAAACAACTGCTCTTCAACTCTTTTAACTGATCCCTCCGGCATGCTTTATTGCTAATTCCTGACATTTCTATTGATTACCCTGTTAAATGAGGACCCCGCCCTCTCTCATTCCCCTGCCACACCAGACACCCTCCGTGCCTGCAGCCCTCTTCAGGGTTTATATACTTTCGAATATCTAAATACTGTTCACTGGGAGGCCAAGGTGGGAGGATGGCTTGAGGCCAGGAGTTTGAGACCAGCCTGGGCAACAAAGACCCTGTCTCTACAAAAAATTAAAATAAAAAAATTAGCCGGGCGTGGTGGTGCAGACCTGTAGTCCCAGCTACCTGGGAAGCTGAGGCAGGAGGATCACTTGAGCCCAGGAGTTCAAGGCTGCAGCGAGCTATGATCACGCCACTGCACTCTAGCCTGGGTGACAGAGTAAGACCCTGACTCTAAATAAAACAAACACTTCTGTGTGAATTTGACTTTATTATAATCACACAATTTTAAAAGATCAAATGGAAATTCAAAAAATTAAAATCAGGGCAGGTACAGTTAATGATGGTAGGTTGACCACAGGCATCCGTCTTTACTACATGGTATAATAAAGGAGTTGTTTTTAAAGACAAAAATTCACAAAGACAAATATTGTAAAGAGTCAATACTGACAAAAATTAGGAAGGGTCTCACTCTGTCGCCCAGGTTGGAGTGCAGTAGCATGATCATAGCTCATTCACTGCAGCCTTGAAATCCTGGGCTCAAGCAATCCACCTGCCTCAACCTCCTGAGTAGCTGGGACTATTTTTCTATTTTTTTCTATAGAGATGGGTGCTCTTGTCCTGGCTGGCCTCAAATCCCCAGCCTCAAGCGAGAGCAAGCCTCACGCCTGGAGGCCCAAAGTGCTGGCATGGAATTTCAGGCGTAGTGAGCCACACCTGGCCAACAAGGTCTCTATTCTCAGCTTCCTGCACATCAAGTATTGAAAACTACTAGATACAAGGGAAAATCAATCTTTTCTTCCTCCTAACGCCTCCAAAGTAAAACTCTGACAAACGTCTTACCTGAGGAACTAGACTGACGTGGATATTACAAAAGTTCTCCTTCTTGACCTTGAACTGGAACTGCCGGAAGGCCTCAATGAAGGGCATGCTTTCTATATCCCCCACAGTGCCACCGAGCTGGAAGAACAAAGTCATTTTAGAGGGTAAGCACTAAACCCTTCTCTGGCAGTTTAGTTTTCTAACTGCTGTCATCTTGATTCAGGGATCATTAACAGTGTGACACAGACTTTCTATAACGTCAGTTAACAGTGATTAGACATTTCTTTGTGATAAAAAGGTTACTTTTTGGATAGGCTCATCATTTCCCAAGGTTATTATGGGTCTTTCCACCTCATTTCAAGAAAAAGGGCAGGTGAGAGTGGGACCGGGAGTTTTATTTATATGAGAATCACAAAGCAAAAAAAATCTAAACCCCCTTAGATAACCAAAAGTAACTTTTGTACCAAAAAGCATCAGTTATAAACTGCAGGAATTTTCGAGTCTCCTGTTATCAGAGGAACACTGAGATCCAGCAGCTAGGATCAGCAGAGCGGGAGTACCGAAACTGAAACCAAACGGAGTTCATTCGGAGGGGAATGTTCCTGCCAGAGGAAAGCAACAGATCTACCGACTTTCTCCAAAGATGGATGAAGATGTGTCATTCTTACTGGTGCACTTGGTACAGAGTCAATCTACAAGTGCTAAAAAAAGAAGTACTGTGTGGACAAAGTATTGCTTTCTCCTGTGTGGCCATTCCACGACTGTCACTGTGCCCTTACCTGCCACGTTGCAACATACTGCACTGATAGGAAGGCAAAGCTGCACTGGAAACCGTCCTATCAGTTGTCGATGGCTGACTAAGGAGATGAATAACACCTGTTCACATATGCAGGCATCACACAAACCTCAATCACACACACTTGAGGTTCCAGCCCGTCTTCATCCACAGGTATCAACGCCTGTCTCATCACCCACTCCTGGATGGCATCCGTGATGTGAGGGACAACTGGGAGAGAGAAGAGAAATGTGCAATTGATGCTTGACCATCAGCACTGACTGAGGCCAATACGCTTATTGTTAAAGCAAACTGCTGCACTCTTTGCCTGGACAGAGTAGCAATGGGGTCATAAAAATACTTATGAGACCTCTTTTAATTGGCCTCAACTAATCTTTCCCAGATTTCCAAGTTGTTGCTGGAAACCCTGTAAGGCCAAAAGTGGTGTCTCAACCACATCAGAGAACATCAGAGCCCACCGTTTGGCCACACACCAACACAACGGACTGTGTGGCCACCCCAACCGCTTGCAACCAAGGCTGAGGTGGGCACATCACACCTGAGTGCTTTTCCAGGAACAAGTTCCTGCCAGGACCCTGTTCCATGTTTCCAGTTTACCAAAGGGTAGACAATCCACCGCAGAGAAGGTACAGTTAGCAGACTGGCTACGAGCACGGAATCTGGGGTCAGGATGTCTGGATGCACGTCTCAGTTCCACCACTCATTAGCTGTAGCTCTTTGGGCAAATTACTTCACTGCCCTTGAGCTTGTTTTCCCCATCTGTTAAGTGGAGGTGATAACTTCTACTTCACAGAACTGTGGAAATTTTATGCGATAGCACCTGTAAAATGCTCTCAGTGCCTAGCATGTCAGTGCTCAACAAATGCCAGTTACTGCTAAATGCTTTTTAAAAATAATTATTGGGCTCAGACTGCAAGTTCCTGAGGGCTGACAATTACTATGTAACTGCAGTCACTGGAGTTAAACAGCAGTGCCTCGAGCACGAGCATATTCATTATCCATTCCATACACAGCAGCCCCAGTGATCTCTTAAAATGCAAATCAGGATTCATCGCTCCCATGTTTAAACTTTTCAGTGGCTTCCCAGTGCTCTGAGTAAAATCTGAACCCCTTGGCCAGGTAGAACCTGGCTGTGGTCCCCCTCATCCGCCTCTCTGACCATCCCTCTTGGTCACTGTGCCTCAGCCACACTGGCCTCCCCTCTGTTCCTTGATGTGCTGTACTTGCTGTGCCCTCCTCCTTCCGTCCTCCCCATGACTGGCCTCTGCTGGGAGACTCCCTGACCGTCTGTCCAAAGTGGCTTGCCCCAGCCACTCTTGCTCTCCTCACACACTTGCCTCCTTCACAGCTCCTAGCAGACGTTTCTTTTTATCTGTTAGCTGTCTGTCTCTCCCACAGGGAAGCCCCGTGCAGTGACCTCGCTGGTCTTGTGAATCACTCGCTTTACCAGCACCAGCGAGGATCTGACCGCGGTGAGCATTCGATACATATTTGACAGATGATGAATAAATGAATGAACGCACTGGAGGCCTAGAACAACAAACTGTACGATCAAAATCATTTTGATTCCTAGTCGATCCTTTCTATGTGTCAGGAACTCAGGGAAACGCTTTATTGACTTAGCTGCTTTAATCCTCCTAACAACCCACAGAAGTGGATGTTGTTATCTTCACTTTACAGGAAAGGAAACCATAGCTCAAAGAAGTTAAGTAATCTGCCCACGTTCATAAAGCCGGTAATGGCAGAGCCAAGATCCAAACATGACCCAACCAGCCCCAAATCTGGCCAGGGCGGCCCCAGACCAGAGCCGGCGATCAGTGTGACCCTCAGCTTTCAGTCCAGCAGAGTCTGAAGCCAACAGCAGATGTGCTCTCATAACTCAGATGAAAGCCACCTTTCAGTGACCCCCAAAATTTGGGCTGCTGCCATTTTTCTAGACCAGTGGTTTTCCGATCCCACCTTTTTAAAGTAGCAAAATACTCTTTTCAAATGAACACTTTATGCAAAACCCCAAAACAGCAAATAGATATAAGTGAAGCTGTGCTGGTGAAAGCATGGGAGGACCCAGAAACCCACTTCTCAGACTGCCCCAGCCCATATGGCATTGATGAAAACCAGCGTACACAACAGATGTTCACTTACTGATCACCGTCTACAGTCAGTCCCAGATGCACAACCTACATGCCACCTGGCTTAAGGCTCTAATCTAGGTGCCTTCACCACATCACACTCATCACTGACTAAAAACAACAGCTCTCTGGACTCAAATCGCGCTGCCTTGGCTGGACTGACAAGCTCCTATGCCAGCTGCAGAGCAGCAATGGCTTCTTCAAATTATTTTTTTAGTAAATGGCTACACAATTCTGTATTTTCAACTGCAGGCATGTTTCAGTAACAATACCTTGACAGTTTCATGCTGACATCACAGAAAATGTAAATTTTTGTACTCAAAAGAAACTGGTTAAGATTTTTTAACCTTAAAGGTAAGTCCAGTCTTACCTTGGACGGTTTTCCCCAAGTAATCTCCTTTACGTTCCTTGTTGATGACGTACTGGTATATCTTGCCAGTGGTCAGATTATTGTCCTTCGTGAGGCGAATGTCAAGGAACCGCTCATAGTTACCCAGGTCAAGGTCTACTTCCCCGCCGTCATCCAGCACAAAAACTTCGCCTGCAGTGAACAGGGAAAACGTTTAGGGAAGTGAAAAGTACCTATGCTGTGGCACAACTTGAATCCTGAAATATAAACATTCAGACAGAACAAAGTCTGCATTAACTTGATATGAAGCAGAGAAATTTATTTCTAGAAAACTAATTACGATACAAAAAAAGAAAAATTACCAACCATTTTCCAAGCTAACGTCAGACTTCTGGCCTGTCAACAAACTCACGCTTACTCAGGAAGAATTATAAAACAGTATAAAATGGAAGGAGATGACAGCCCAGAAGGGTGGGAATATACAGGACTTTATGATAGTATGGCATCTGCTGCCCAGAGAGAAAGAACTTTCAGAAAAGTCTCCTAACTGAGTGTAATAAAGTTTAAAGTATGACAAAATTATGATTGGATTCAAAACTTATATGATACATGCATATGAAGTTTGTGCTGATTATAAAAATCAGCTTCTAAGCTATGCTTTAGTTCTAAACAAAGTTGGGAAACTGCACAAGTTCTCCCTATTCCTTTGTTTCACATTCATTCCTTGAAACTTCATTCTTGAAACTGTGCCCAGAATGATTCAATCCCACCATCACAATAGGAGACAAGCTCAAAAACAGGAGAGGAAAAAATGCCTTATTTTCCCCCTCGGAGATAACTAATCCTCTGCTCAAGATTTTTGTATAAATATCACTCCAGTACATGGATCTTCTCCTGACACTGTTACATGAGTACTTTTACTCCAGTGACACTAATTTTTATAGACTTTTACCTCAGCCTAACAGAGTATGAGTATGAATATAGAATTTAAAAACTCAAGAGATGTTTTTCCTACCCTCCCTTAATGGTTTCAACTTTTCACTCGCCTCGAAGATCTTCATTTATATTATCCAAAACATTAGCAAACTAGAATCCCAAACTTACAGGTCCTCCAAATCCAGCATCTAGCTGTTGCCTGCATCCCTACAAAGTCGTCCTTTAGCCTGTGTTTCAACATCTTACCAAAGATAATTCAACAACTTCTTGAAGCCGGTCACCCCACTCTTGGAGGGTGCTTACTATTATAAAGGTCTTCCTTATGTTGGGCCAAAACCTATTTCCTTACAACTTCTATCCACTTACCCTATTTCTAAAGACAGAAGTCTCAAAGAATAAGCATACTCTCTCTTCTCAAATAGTCAGAAGAACGTAATTATGTCACCAGATGTCTTTATTCAAGAGAAGTGACAAACTTTCATTCAGCCACCAAAAAGATCATTTTTATTACAGACACCTCTGAAGTCTAATCACTGCATTGCCTATTAAGACTTCTGCTTCTTCCTGTCTAGGTGAGAAAAGCATCATGCTGCTACACTGAGAACCTTTTTAGAGTGCAACGAATGGAAGTTATGCAAAATGTACACAGAATTCCCAAGGGCTGGAAGAAAGGAAGGAAAGAGGGGAGGGAAGGAGGAAGGAAGGAAGAAAGAAAAAGAAAGGGAGAGGGAGGGAAAAATGCATTTTGCTTACCATGCTCATAAGGAGAAAATGTTCCTGCATCGATGTTAATGTAGGGGTCAATTTTAATTGAAGTTACATGTAAACCACATGACTTCAGGATTGTGCCCACACTGCTGGCAATGATTCCTTTTCCAATTCCTGATATAACACCACCAGTAACTAGAATGTACTTCATTTTACTTTTTGACCTGGAAGAAGAAAAAATTACAGATAAAATAAATATATTTCAACAAACCAAACTCATCTGGGTTCAAATATTGGCTCTATCAATTATTAATACTAGCTATGAACCCTCTTAGAGCTTCTCAGTTTCTTCATCTGCCACATGCTTTTGGAAGGTTCTTGCCAGGTCTAAATACAATAACAAATGTTTCTTGGATCACTAGATGGCTTTAGTCAAATACGGGTAGAAAAACAACTGCTACTCGAATAACATAGCTTTTGTTTAAACCTTTAACAACTAAGAACCTCAAGAGTCAACCTAATGAAACCAAAACCAAAAAACCAGCTCCAAGCTGGTTGATAGAACACTATCCCTCAAATTTTGGCTGACATCATGGCCAGACACTGGAATACCAGGCAGGTGCCTCATTATTTTCCCTATATGGGAAAAAAATTTCAAGCTTGGATAAGCACTCCAATTCTCCAAGAAAGAAATAATGTCTTTGGCTAAACTACAATGTATCGCCAAGAAAACAGTTCCTCTAGGTTATGGAAGATAGACTAAAAGGAAAGAACTTCAAAACTTAAAAGTAGGTGCAGCTAAACCTAAAGCGCTTTTAATTAAAGGTAGTTCTTGTCTGTAATTTAACGGCTTGCTCCTTGCCAGCAATTACTCCCAGGCATGCCAGGAACAGAGACTGTATATACTGGGAGAAAGGAACATCGGATAATAAACCAGTCTAAAGCACATCATGGGCAGAGGACTCAAGAGGGGACAGTAGATTAAATCCAAAGAGCAGTACAGTCAAGGCAGGAAATGAAGAAGCAGACTTGATGAGATATGAAAGAGGCAGATATAAGGACAGCATAGACAAGAGGTGAGGAGACAGTGACAGCTCACCACGGAGGATTTATCACTTGTCCCCAGCTTTAGAGGCCCAGAAATATCATTCGGTCAGCAAAGCCAAATGTGACCAAAATGAGAAACACAATCGCCAAGTAAAAAAAAGTGCTTACTTTGGCACGGTCAGGATATTTTCCTCCTCCAGGAACGTTCCATGTGAAGCCAAATTATAATAAAAATAAGCTAAGAAAGGAACAAGAAAACTGGGGAGATCTCTTTGAAGCATTCCCCCATACCACTCCCCCCTCGGAGCAGCAATGAACACACTTGGAAAGAAAATAAAATACTCAGAATGTCTTCCTCCTGGGACAGCCAGGAAGACACTGTCCTGCTCATTCTATCCTCTGTTGCAGCATTTCCGAAAGTGCTGCTTCTTGGTTTCTGCAAAATGCATGACAGTCCCAAAAAGGGTTTTATGGATAGATAAATCAGAGAAATGCTGATTAAACAAAGTCATCTGGTTTCTTTAAAGACCTCTGGGAGCATTAAATAAGTTAACCCACACTGTGATCTCCCCAGAGGGCTACACAGGATGCAGTTCCCCCAGACTTATTTGACCCTAAGTCTCTTATCATTTTGGGGAAATACTACCATCACCTTACAGTACCTTACTGAACCCATGAACATCAGACGTGGCTACATTTTAGATGTGTCCTAACCAGTTAGACCCCTTACTGAGACTATACCCTGCTCTCATTCACTGAATTTTGGATGTTCCTAGAAATTCCTCAGCCACCCTGAGTGGGTTACTTCTATAAAAGGCTCATCTCATCCATTTACATTTGATTTGCCCCAATTTTACTAAGAGGGTAACATCTCTGGGGGAGATTCCTGCAGGCCCACAGTGCCTGGCAATAAATATTTCAATGTACACAAAGATCAGGTGGGAGGCTCATTCATTAACATGTATGGGCCACCCACTGGGTGAGAGTGGCTGTGCCACACACTTTGGGGGCAGCAAATATGAATCAGATTTGGGCCCAACCGCTCTCAAGTTGCTGGCAGTCCAGTTAGAGGGACGAAACATTTACGCATAAATGAGTAATCCAGCCACGGTGGAAAGCAGAGGGAAACACATGAAGGCTGTAAAGGGGGAAGAAGAGAGCAGAAAGCTTTCAGAACCGAGAGACATCCTGGGGGTGGGGGAGGATCCACAGTGCTGCTGTTTCGCAGGCCTGACTTGCAATGGGCCTTGAAGGACGGACTACACACTTTTAGCAAACAGTGAACAGGCAGGTGAGGGCATCTGCAGAGACCAGAGGTAGGGCTGAGAAAAGGGTGGTAGAAAGTTAAGTTGTAAAGGTAGGCGAGGGGCCAAATCATGTGCAAACTCAAATGCCCGATCTGAACTTTTTTCTGAAGGTGATCGAAGACACTGGAGGGTTGTCAGGCACGTAAGTAACATAAATCACAATGCATCAGAGAAATTCAACAGAGATTTAGAATAAAAAGCTTCTTTTTCCTTCAATGCTGTAAGATAAGTTCCAGCTGCATCACTCGTGTGCTGAGACCTCAGTCGAGTCACTCGAGCTGCCGGAAACCAGGGTTCTCACCTCCGTAAAATGGGGATGAGAATCTCCGCATCGCCCGCGTCACAGGGCTGCTAAGGATTCAAAAATGTAACGTGTGGTAGTAAGGGCGCCGCGCAAACGTGAGGACTCTAACACGCCCGCATCCGCTCTCCAGGCCGCCAGGAAGGGAGGGGAGCTGTGGGGCCAAAGGGCCGGCCCGGGGGGCCGTCGGCACTGGCAGCTCAAAGGCCCCTTCCTCCCACGGCGCTGTGCTGCCCATCCCATCCCCCAGCGCTCGGTGGGCCCGCTCGGACCCGGAACCCGCACCCCGGGGAGGCTAAGCCCGGGCCCTGAAGGCCCGGGGCGGCCAGAGTAGAGGGGCGGCCGCCGGGCTTTCTCGGAGACGGCTGAGCGAAGGGGGCTCCGCGCCTCTACGACCCTCTCCAGCCCACAAACCAGGCTAGGCTGATCGGGTGCCGCCGGGCACTGCAGTACCAGACCCGCGGCCCTTGCAGCCGCCGCGTAACCCAGGCGACCCTTCCCCAGCCGCGCCCGGCCACGCGGCCCGCGCGCGGGAGCCGGCACCTCGCTGGCCGGAGCCGCCCGCCCCACTCCCGTTAGGCACGCAGCCCATTGGGCAGGACGCCGAGCCACCTCGCCGCTGATTGGTGGAGAGAGGTGTCTGTCACCCCGGCAACGGGGCTGTCCCGCGCCGGGCTCAGCTCACGCCGCCGACTCCTGCACGGAAGAACACTTCCCCCGGGATCCCTGGAGTCAGCCTACCTGAGGCCGGCTTCAGACCCTCCCGTCAGCGACAGAGCTGAGTGGCGACGTGCGCGGAGACACTGGCAGCCAGCGAATAAGCCCGGCCGCATGCGCCGGCAGTCTTTAGGGGAGGCGGGCTCTAGGCGGTGCGCACGCAGAGGGCGGGGCGGGCCCTGGAGGGCGCGGGGCGGGGCCCGAGTGCGCAGGCGCAGGGCGTACGCCGCCGCGGGACCTGGGCTCGGCTGGGCAGTGCTGCCGGCTGCTCGAGGCTTGGTGGATTGTGGTGTCTCTGCCTCTCGCCTTTTGTCCCAGCGGAGGTCTGATCTTCCTCTCTTGAGGGGGAGGAGGCCGTTTTGTGACTCGCGCCTGGCAAATCCGTCGCCTAGCTTCGCCTCTCCCGCAGCAGCCCTCTGCAGTTCTGGTCGTCCCCCTTCCATCCGGGGCTGCCAGGGCTCCCACCCGATGGTCTCACACTGCGACCTTGGAGCTCCTGGCCGTGCCCGAACCCGACCCTCCCGCCCCGGCGGAGGGACGCCTGCAGTGTCGCCAGGCTGCTAAGAAGGAAGTCCAAGAGGGCCGCTCCCTCTTCCCCACACCTGCCCTGACAGCGGCTGCTTTGGGTGGACGAGGGTCCCGAAAAGTTCAGTTTGATCCAGCTGACAGGCACCGAGCGAGCACCCACTCTATGCCACCCTCTGTGCTGGACACCAAGGGACCCTGCCCTTGTACTGACGGTGTAGTGAGGCAAACTGATGAGCTCAGTACGCTTCATCATGGTCCTTATAGGTGCTGGCTGCTGAAATGCTTGGTGCCCGAGGAGTGAGTGCCCAGCGGGGGACTGACCACCTGGCAGGGCTTGGGGGTTCAGGCCGGGAAGTCTTCCCTGAAAAGGTGACTTTGCAGCTGAGACCTAAATTGACTGGCACAGATAGGGAAGGGAGAGATGGGAATAAGAAAGTGAGACCGAATGAAAAGACTAAAGGGGAAGAGGCCTGGAAGAGCCTGGCGCAGCCGAATTAGGTCAGTGTAGCTGAGTGGAGAGCGCTAAGGAAGACATCACTGTGAGATCAGGGTGGAGAGGTTGGCAGGGCCATGCCAGGCAGAGCATTATAGACCAAGTTAAGCA
The DNA here is from genome assembly GCA_963575035.1 of Avahi laniger. Taxonomy (NCBI): domain Eukaryota; kingdom Metazoa; phylum Chordata; class Mammalia; order Primates; family Indriidae; genus Avahi; species Avahi laniger. Next base: position 2,671 of record CAUYSK010097010.1, on the reverse strand, counting down.
TTTTCTTTCTCCTAAGGATAATGGAAAGCCATGGAAACTTTTGAGGAGAGAGTTTTGTCTTTCTTTTAAATAGTGAATATATGCACATGGTTAATTTTTTTGCCCCAAACATTACATAAAGGTATCCATGAGAAGTCTCTCTGCTCTGTACCCAGTATTCCTGTTTTCTTCCCTAGAAGCAATTTGCCCCAAGTTCTTTTTTTTTTAGACAGTCTTCTTCTGTTGCCCTAGCTAGAGTGCCATGGTATTAGTCCTCCTACCTCAGCTTCCCAAGTAGCTGGGACTACCGGCATGTGCCATGATGCCACCCAGCTAATTTTTTTTCTATTTTTATTAAAGACAGGGTCTTGCTCATGTTTGGGCTAGTCTTGAACTCCTGACCTCAAGTGATCCTCCCAAAGTGCTAGGATCACAGGCGTGAGCTGCCCCAAGTTCTTATCTGTCATCACTAAAGGAGTTAAAGGTATGACATGATCAGATTTCTCATTCAGGAAAATCACTCAAACGTGGATTCCAAGAAACCAGGTAAGGAGGCTCCTGCAGTGGTCTGTTTTTGAGGCTTCTCGTTCCTTCCAAATCCAGATCACCACCGCTTCTACCCTGACATCCTTCTCAAGCTGCCCTCAGCTACAAATCTAAAAAACATTTGGGATGTCTTTAAAGGTGCTCTACCACACCTTCTTCCAAGAAGCATTTGATGTTTATCAAAGTGCCTGGGACATAATAGACACTGAGAACATACCTGCTGAAGCAAGGGAGATGCTGTAGGAGATACTCAGTGAGCCATTCACCCTGTCATTCTCCTGGATGACCACTTGACCTTTTCTTCTCCTTCCTCAAACCCCTGCCATCTTCCACATATTCTGTCTCCACTGATGGTCTTGCTTCCCATTTCACAGAGAAAATACAAGCTGTCAAGAGATCTTAGGTATTCATCAACCTTTCTTGTATCTGTGCACACAAGCTCTGCCTTTTCTCCTGTTACTGTGGACAAGCTGCCCGTGTTCCTAGAGGTCAACCTCCTCGTTGCTGGCTGGGCATGGTGGCTCACGCCTGTAATCCTAGCACTCTAGGGGGCCGAGGCAGGACTTCAAGACCACCCTGAGCAAGAGCGAGATCCCATCTCTGCTAAAAATAGAAAATTTAGCCAGGTGTGGTAGTGTACGCCTGTAATCCTAGCTACTTGGGAGGCTGAGGCAGGAGAATCGCTTGGCCCAGGAGTTGGAGGTTGCCGTGAGCTAAGTTGACACCACGGCACTCTAGCCTGAGCAACAGAGTGAGACTCCATCTGCGGGCGGGGTGGAGAGGGGAAGAAAAACCTCCTCATTGATTTGAGTGCCATATCCTCTCATCAACTCAAAAATGTCTAGCAGTTCTCCACACCTGCACCATCAGTTTTTCCCTCTCTTCTAGATTAGCGTGATGCAAACATGCTAGTTTCTCCCATCTTGAAACAAAACCCCTCTCTTGACTCTTATCGTTCTCTAGCTACCCCTCCATTTCTCTGTGTTGCTTCTCAGCACAACCCCTAAAAATTATTTGTTCTTGTTCTCCAATTTCTTCCATGTCTCTTAAACTCATTCCAATCAGACTACTGCTCATATAATTCCACTGAAACTGATTTTGTCAAAAATGAGCCTCTGTGTTCTCAGACCTCTTCACTATACATCAACCTAGACTCTAATTTCTAATGTCTGTTCACGAATCCCAGGTGAAGACAGCAGTGCAGCTATATGTGCATGGCCTGGATGCACGTGTGTGTATGTATGTGTGTGTATGTGTGTGTGCGTGTGTGGGTGTTTGCATATTTGGGCTGCTCCTCTTCCCACCTTGGGCTTGCTCAGTCTCCCTGAGGACTTTCTGGGTGCAGCCATACTGCCTTCAGCGCCCCTAAACTGACATTTCCCGAACAGCACAGGTGGTCATTTCCTCCTTGGAACATGTTCTTTACTTGGCACGTAGGAAACCACTTTCTCTCAGTTTTTTCCTATTTCACAAGCCTCTCCTCCAGGGTCTGCCTTCCTCTATCCCTTTTCTTTTCCTCTTCTTCGCCTGTAAGCATTGCTGTGCCCCAAGGCTCAGGCCTGGGATCTCTTCTCTGTCTTCAGTCATTCTCTAGATGACTTCATCCAGACTCTAACTACTAAATGCCATCTGTCATCTGCTATCTCCCAAATTTATATTCCCAGCCTGGACTTCTCTCCTCAACTCCAAGTGCACTTCTGAGCACAGGTCCTGAGGTCGGCCAGGCGCCTTGCCTTCAGGTGGGCCAAGCCTACGCTGACGCCATTCATGCTCTGTAGCTCCCCAAAGCAAGCTTTCTGTAAAGGGCCAGGTGGTCTTTGTTGCAACTATTCAACTCTGCCTTCGTAGCGCAGAAGTAGATAATATATAAAGGAAATAAATGTGACTTATTCTAGTAAAACTGTGGCTGTATTCCACTAAAACTCTTATTTACAGAAACGCAGATTTGGTCTGAAGGCCACAGTTTGCCAACCCCTGGGCTGAACACACATCTTTTTTTTTTTTTTTTTTTTGAGACAGAGTCTCACTCTGTTGCCCTGGCTAGAGTGAGTGCCGTGGCGTCAGCCTAGCTCACAGCAACCTCAGACTCCTGAGCTCAAGCAATCCTACTGCCTCAGCCTCCCAAGTAGCTGGGACTACAGGCATG
>CAUYSK010097005.1:82500-85366 GCA_963575035.1 Avahi laniger | reverse complement strand
GAGATGATTTCTACAGTTAGAAGAGAAGCCTCGCTATGGGCCAAATTCCTGGTGGCCCCAACCAGGCTCCTGACTTTAAATTGAAAAACCTCAGCCTCTCAGCAGATGGTAATTTCAGACATATGAAACTGACTTAATTACCAATGAACAACAGTTGACTGTTGATCTCCACTTATTTGAATGGTCAACAACCAAAAGCTGCTTTAATATTGTCCTTAAAGGATTTTTTTTTTTTTTGAGACAGGGTCTCGCTCTGTTGCTCATGCTAGAGTGCCGTGGCATCAGCCTAGCTCACAGCAACCTCAGACTCCTGGGCTTAAGCGATCCTCCTGCCTCAGCCTCCCGAGTAGCTGGGACTATAGGCATGCGCCACCATGCCCGGCTAATTTTTTCTATATTTTTAGTTGTCCAGTCAATTTCTTTCTATTTTTACTAGAGACGGGGTCTCGCTCTTGCTCAGGCTAGTCTCGAACTCCTGAGCTCAAAGGATCCACCCGCCTTGGTCTCCCAGAGTGCTAGGATTACAGGCATGAGCCACTGCACCTGGCCAAAAGGACCTTCTTATACAACAAAAAGCTTCTTCAAAGTACCCATGAATCACAAAAAAGCCACAAAATCACTAACAAATTACAGAAACCTGGACACCAAGAGCCACAAATGACTCAGAAATAACAAAGAATTTTTAAAATAACCAGAAAAAAATTGCATTATAATTACACCAATGCTGACAAAGAGAATAACACTATCTAGACAAAGGACTATAAAGAAATAAAGCCAGAGATAAATATGTATACATAGAAAAGATAGTCAGCTAACCCACGCTAGGCAGGGAACAGCCCCAGCTCTGTCCAGTATCCATTTTGCATCCATTACAGGGAGCAGCCTTCATAGCCACCAGAATTTCCTGATCATTTTTTAAGTGGAAACCATTACAGAAAATGCTCCACAACCAACTGGAGGAGTAAATGAAAGTAGAACTCACCAGCTTGTATTCAGAAAGAATTTTTAAGGAAAAAGGGGCATTTTTTCAATAACGGCACTCTACTGCAAAAAAAGTTAAGAGGATGAAGACAAAAATAAACCAAGTATACCTGCAAAGTTTTTAATATATCCAGAAAGACTAATGCCTTCAATGGAATTATGTTTGTTACTTTATATTTTCTATAGGGGAATTTAATTAAAGGCTAACATTGCTTCCATCAATATTCCATAACTTTTCTGGAAAGCATATTCCATAACTTTTCTGTCCTCTTTTGTAAGACTCCAATTGGACTACTGTTTTAAAAACAAAAACACAACTTTCTTGTTGGCAAAAGCAATACAAGTCAAACTATGATATACTGAAATGCCATTTCCTCCCCAGAGCAGAGTGTTTACTTCAGTGATAGTAACAACACCTCGTCACCCAAAGTGCAGATTCTGTTAAGTAATGGACAAAGCAAATGGCAGCAAAGACAGAGGACTCAACTTCAATTTAACTGTCCTGTAAGGTACATAGTAATTAGCTGCAAAGCTCTGAAATCTTAGCTAGCATGTTAAGTCTGCTACATGACAGTATAATTTGACTTCTTAAAGGATTATGCAAATTACAACTCATCATTCCATTACAGGATTGAAAAAAAGTGACAGCTAATTTATACATAACACACCTTTCAAATCCCTAAGATGCGTAGCACCTGTGCAATGTATTTTGCCGAGATTTTCTTGCATATAAGTACTTGTTTATTGCAATATAAAGAAGCTTACCTAAAAGCTTTAATACAGTCATTTAGAAAAAGTTTTAGACCACAATTTCAAAAAAATAAACATTTTTTCTGTCTTGACTTCAGAGGCAAATTTTTTCAGTTGGTTTGGTTTGTTTTTTTTTTTCCCCCACTAAATTATATAAAAATAAGGTTTCAATGCAAGGATATTTTTGAGTAGCTGGCAACCACAAGCACTGATGCACGAGCCAGAAGGAAGACTCACAAAGATTTCAACATACTTCTGGTAGGTAGATTCACAGTAGATTCCGTCATATCTGTAGATTTTCCTACATTCTGATTGGTTGGGCAGAGGATGCTGGGCAGTTATTCTGTAGAGGCATCAAAAACAGATAGACATGACTAGAGATTCTCTACAGTCAACTGGAATGCAGGATAACAAGTATGTTGAAATTCAATATATTTTGCTTTTTATGCTTTTGAGCTCTACACACAATTACAATCTTTACACACATTTTAGAACATTAACTTCCACTTTTACAAAACTGCAGTCAATGAAAAGCAACTTTTTCAGTTCTTCACCAGAACAATTTTATTTTTAAATCTCAGAGTCATAAAAGTGGAAGAAAAGACAGACATACCTTAACTCACTCTACAATTCCCATGATTATATTCTAAAGGAAATGTTAAAAACAAATGTCATTAGTGTATTTGTTATAGGACTGTCATTAGTTAAATCATGCATTACAATTGTAAGCAACTGTAAATTAGCTACACAACCTTAGTCAAGTTAATATATTTTTCAGCTTTACTCAATTTATACAGAGTTTGTATGCTACAGATTTCTAAAGGGATGTGCTACGGCTTACAGAACTAAACCCAATTAGGGATGAAAACACAGCGAGGCCGGGAGCACGGGTTAGATGTTAACAGGCACCTGAGATGAGCTGATTACGGAGGCTCCAGGTTTCTCGGCAGTTAAGGCAAAAGGGGGAAAAAGCTTACACAATTTTCATCTGTGTTACTTAAGCATATAAATTCATCCGAGACTCTCCGTATTACATAGACATAAAAATGCTGAGAGGCATTTTCTGACCATTTCCTTCATTTGAAAATCTTTTCAGGGAAAAAAAGAATGTAAGGACTCTATCATGTTGTGATTT